>SMLS01048020.1:0-15014 GCA_004785975.1 Popillia japonica | reverse complement strand
GCAATTTAATATTTCCACTGCGGTAAATGCCTCCGGGTGCATTTACATAGCTGAAGTACAACTATATTACTTCAGATAACTTGTCCATCGCTGTTTTTTAACTAGTTATATGCTAGCAACTAGCTTACCATTCTAATTAAAGGTTTCATAGGTAAATGCCTCTAGGAAGCATATGCCGTATCAGACTAATGCTGGCTAATTTATGTGCGGAAAATATCTCTGCGGTATTTAGATATGTTATTGGTGTTCAAGTCTATGCGACTTATGTGCATAAAACACCAACAGACAGAAATACAACAATTGATTAACTTTCTCTCATTTGCAAATGGTAAAACATAAGTACTAAGTCTTGCTCTAACACATACGATCAACTTCGGTGAAGTTGTCAATAGAGAAGTCTGTACGGGATATACCTCTATCTTCGTAGTAAAATTTAAATGCTTCCGGAAGTAAAGGTATTAAGAGATTGAACGTTTTTACTGAGTTCAATTAAACTTAATTAGAAACTTCCGGACTAGAAGCCTCTACTACCGAGAAAACAAGTCTGACCGAGCTATTGAGGCTATAAGCTTAGTTAGTTTATGTGTCTGATTATCTCTATACAAATTTTGTACAAATTTTGAAATTTTTATGCATTTTGCATTATACTACATAGAAGGAAAACATTTGAGATTGACAAGCTCTAAAATTATGAAGAGTATATCCCTAGTAGAGCCGATGATGAGGACATTAATTAAATTACAGATGCATTTATATGTGACTTCCTTTATTACTAGGAATCAATATCATCCTCTTCAAGATTATACGTGTAATATTCAACAAATCTTACTTTCGGGGTATGAGTTTCGACTATCGTGCAACAGAGAGGAATACATTCCAGGTAATTGTATCAGCACACCAAAATATTTTTTAAAGCGTACAAAGTACCAAATACATTTTAAAAGACTAGTTTGCTGGTTGTATGCAAGCTTCCAAATAAGATTGCTAATCTAGATGACTTATTTAGTAAATAAAATGTCAAAAAACTTAAACAAAACAAGGTTTTTTCTTGAAAAATTCTCAAATTATTTGCAAATAGTTTAGGGATGTATTAATCTCATTGAATTTATTTCTTTGTACTTTTATATATTTTATTATTCTTGCTTAATGTTATATCAAATTGAAAATATATGTATCTTGCATGCTAGAAATTGAGCATATTGAGATGACTTCACAGATAACTTCAGAAACTAGCAATTTCCAAGAAATATGTTGTAAAATGTTTGTTTGTTTCACTGCGTTTCGTTTAAATAAAAAAATGATCTCGTTAAAATATGATCTCTTCCTACTGTTTGAACTACTTACTTAACCCTTGTAAAACTTTAACACCGATTTAAATTTTGCTCACATTTTGTGCGGACGCATAAAAATTGTGTCTTTAATCAGTACAATTGTACTACAAGAAAGAAAGTTTTATTCCATATATGTATAACAGAGTTACACCTCATAGGTAAGATATAACTCAAACATGAAATGTGTTTTTTTCCGATGTCTGAAACGCTAATACCGACATATACTTACATATTTTGGATAAGAAACGGAGACAATAATGTCTGACTAACAAATATCTACCACGAAACCACAGATTAAATTGAATAATATGTAGTTGGTATTTGTACAAGTTACCACATCAAGTATTTTAACCTTCCTAATCACCTGCTTATCACAACTGACTAGATAACTTCTGTATTTTCGCCCGACGGTGGTGCAATTACTTGTTCATACGTAGACATGAACTACATGCAATGAAAACGAAAATATTCTACTTAAAAAGTAGAGTACACGTACTTAGCAACAAATCACCATTACCTCCACTTTCTGTATGAACTCAGTGTTCTCCTGCCTATTTTCACAGTCATTTACTTATTTTGAATTTTACATCATAATTATTTTCTAATCTAATTTTTTTTTTTGTTAAATAATGCTAAGCTTTGATAATTTAAAATCAACTGTGAATAACACAAAAATTTTCTAGAGACAGATTTGCGATTAAAGATAATTTTTTTAATTTTTGTTAAGTTGACTTATTATCGTTAGTGTGTGGTGATTTATAATTTAGGTGACACTTAAAGTAAATAAAAACTTTTTAGAAAAAACGAGATCGAGATTCATGAGTTAAGAAATTTGTAAATAAGATCTATCGATCTATTGTGTCCCCTTATATGAACTATACGATGCTAAGGTTTTCCTGCACTTACAACTCGTCAACCACTCCAAGAGCTGCCATAGATGTTTTCGTTTCAGAGAAGGTATGTCTCCTTCGTCTATGACGTGTTTGTAGAGACGGATTTGTGTGATTGCGGTGGAGTTTGATATCAGGTGTTGCAGAGTTTTATGTTTCGCCCTATAGGACCTGTAGGCACTATTCTGGTTCAGACGTATCCTTGCAATATTTTTCTCAAGGTAAAAATGCCCTGTAAGAAAATCTATGAGGTGTCTGTTTCTCTTTAGTGTGAGCATGTTCGTTGGTCTTTGTTTGTTAAAATTTCCAAGGAATACTTTGGAATGTCTCAATCCAGGATGAGTCTTCTAGAGGGATGCTCTGAGCTCCCTCTCCCTGTCTTACCTCTATGCCACAAGATATGCAGCACAAATTCAACGCCCTGATATCCTCTGAGTGTGAATGTGGTGCACCTCGACAAAAAATGGCCCATATGCTCAATGATTGATGATGTCCGTTGACATCTCTTTCAGGCGGTCTGGATGAACTCAACAAGCTAACACCGGCGGTCTGTGCATGGCTACAGCAACCTAGACTGAAGGTATAATTATCTCTAACTTGTATTATGTATTTGTTCTATTATAACAGTTATTGTAAGCCTCTTATACAAAATATATATGTATATCCCTGTACTACAGTATGACTTAGGTTCCATAAATCAAGTTTTGGCGGCCTTCTTTGCTAGTATTTTAGCTGATTCCAGTGTCTCTTAATACCTATTTCTTTTGCCTGGGTAGTTATTTTGCACAATATCACTTAAAGTCACCACCTGATAGTGAAAGTATGGAAGGTAAAGGGGCATATGTACATACCTACTACCTTCAGTATGTAGCATTAACTACGTCAAGTAGTAGTAGATTATTTTGTTGCTTGTATTCCTGTTGTTTGAGAGAACTGTATGTACATTTAAGCTGTTGTACACTGGGTTGATTTAGAATAGACTCAAACTGCCATAAAACTCGATAAAAGTATGCTTTACAGCGATATCTGAATGCGAAGCAGTAATAATATGGTCAACTATATGTAAAATACTGTTTTTAGATGCAATATATTTTTGTATCAAATCGAGTTTCATATGCAGGTACACAATTATGCATAATGAAAGGGATCATTTATATATTCTTAAATCGATAATTCGTTAATGCGATTGTAACATACATATAGTTAAATCACAAGGGCATACAATTTCTCTATATTTCGAAGTATTTATGCCATTAAAAAATTGTATGAGTAAGGATTTTCGTATTGTTTGAGTTTTATATGAAACTACACAATAAAATTGTATTAATTTGTTTTTAAATTGATTGTCTTTTTGTTTACCTTTCTTAGTATTTGAAATAAATTATTATTTGTTTACTGTGTGTTAGTTAATACTAGAAAAAAAACGCAGGCTCTTTTAACGAAACAAACTTAAGGTGAACATATATTCCTGTCTAATAACTGCTTTGATAAATAATTTTTCTTATGGTTCTAAAATCAACTTGTACCCTATTAAAAAAATAGCTAAGTTAGGAGAACTACAATAATGATATTATTTGCATTTATGTGTTATTAATGGGTGTTGGCAAACGCTATAGTATGTAATAATACAGATATTCAAGTACCTGAAAAAGAATATATTTCTGTATCTATTTTAAATGTATGCGTACCAGTTCATAAGCAAATCGCTTTATAACTACAAATATCCAGTTAAGTACAGAAAGCTTTGTGTGCGCCGTTAGGTCCACATCGCTTGTCAGATGAGTCGGTTCTAAATCAACCCAGTGTACATAGGTATTGAATATTATTGCGCAATTAAATTTGAATAACTAGTAAGAAACTATGATTTAGTGATAAAGCGTGAGGAATTTTTATTAATTACAGGATGTAATTTATCATGTTTGACAAACTAGACGTCAATAATTTCTATCCTATTTATCATACCTATAACTTTTTCTGTTTTTATCTACATTTTTGAGGTAGCTTGAAGTATATACCATAGATGATTCTGAGGAGCTGCGTTGGCTAAACCGATCTGCGTTAATTTATAAGTATTATTTCTGATATTTTAGTTTATTATTAACATTGCACTACCAAGAAATTCACATACAAATTACAGTAATGTTTCTAAAAATACATTATATATGTATGTCTGCGTATGTATATGTATATATGTATACATATATGTATATAGATAGGCACCAAGTAAAACAATATTTCATTATAATATGATATGGCGTACATATAATTTACTGTTACAAGGCCTGCAGAATAAAAACATCGTGAACGTGAATTACATTCTCTGATCCAGTTTAGATATATTTTTCTAATATGTTATTATTTACTTACGTACACTCATGTGTTACGTGTATTAGAGCAACGGCCTTGTATGAAAGCGAACCCGCATACGAGAATATGTACATACATATATACATAGTTAGCTAACTTTCTGTTATGCCTTAACTGTTTCGCATTTTTGTATAAGGTTAATAATCAATATTAATGCTTTACACAGAAAACTTCAATTCAATTTGATTAAAAATTTTGTTCGTGATCAAGTTATCACACGTTTCTATAAACTTGTAGAAGAGAATATTCTTATATAGTTCTAGGCCGTAGAACCTCTACATTAACTTGTAAGACAAGTGGAAGAAATCTATTTTATTATATAAAATAATATAATAAATAATGTAAGAAATATGAAATAAAGGCGGAATAATCAAGAATATATCATGGTAGTTATGTAATATTTTTAATATTTGATACCAAGAATGATGTAAAATCAATTTATAAATAACACTATAACTTAATTACATCGCATTTCCGTTAAGTTTAATCACTACTACATGGCTTTTATTGCATGCAACTTGCCAGTTTAAGTTTATAATGACAAAAAATCGATACTAATTAAATAATAATTGTGTACCAAGAACTTTATAAGGATCAAACATACAGATATTACATTTTTAAAATCTACTGATGAATCACAGGATTCGACATTAATTAGAATTATACTGTCTTCATTCTTGTGGTAAATTTTAGGCTACTACGATTTATCCGAATTAATGACCGACATCGAAATTTTAGGAAACTGTTATGGAAATAAAATATGTATATAGCAAATAATATACTATAAAAACAAACGATCAAATACAGTGGGCCCAAGTATTACATAATCTGACGCATTTCCATGATTTTCCAATCACAATTATTAGAATATTGGTTGCCTGCTGAGTTACCTGAGAGTTAAAAATACCTTCTATTACCTTCTATTGTAAAGCATGCTTCGTCAGTGAACTATATTGAGGAACAAACTTCACGATGAGTTTCAGATTGACATACACCAGCGTCCATAATTATTTGCCCACCTGTATATTTGGGTATAGCTTAATAATAATGTATTATTTCCTGGTACAAGTGCATCCACAATAGAAATATTAATAATAATGCGATATTTCGTGCATACTTCTAACCCAAACTAAAAACAAATATTTGAATGAGATTCTTTTATGATTATAAGGTAGTTCAGCGAAGTAATGAATCATGTCTCGGAGTTCTGTATGCTGTCGTAGCAGGTAATACAAATAATAAAATGTGTAAAGTTTAGTTTTCCACTAAGAGCGTTAACATCGCAGTATTAAAGGGTATAAAAGGCGTAAATTTGAAATTTTGCCGAAAACGAAAAAAGAATTATCCACAGAAACCCGTGCTCTGATATTTAATTACCACAAAACCGGTAAAAGTAATCGCGAGATTGCGAAACTACTTAAACTATCGCGGAGAACAGTAGATTGCAATATTAAAAAATTTCAAAAGTACTGGCAGTATTTTAAACAAAAAAAAGGTCATGGCGTCCTATGGCGGTAGTAGAAGAAATCGCCGCCGAAGCCAACGTCAATTGCCAGAAAGGAATCAGACTGACCACGGTTAAGAGACGCTTAGAGGAAGCTGATTTATATGGAAAAATTGCTGTAAAAAAACCCTTGTTATGCAACCAAAATATCTAAACGGTTAAATTAGGCATGAGAACATCAAGATTGGACCATCGAACAATTGAAAAGTGTGTTGTGGACCGATGAGTCTCAATTTGAGGTTTTTGGTTCGAGAAGAAGGGTATTTCTTTGGAGATTAACTGGAGAACGATTAGCTGAACCCTATGTAGTGCCTACAGTTAAGCATGGGCGAGTTTCGGTCATGAATTGGGGGTGTTTTTCCGGGACTACTATAGGGGATTTAGTGCTAATCGAAGAGATATTAAAGAAAGAGCGCTACCAACAAATTTTGGAGGAACACACCATTCCATCGGAAACACGCATAATCGGCGAAAACTTAGTGTTTCAGCAGGATAATGATCGGAAAGGCACCTCGAAATTATGCCGTGATTACCTCAATCAAATGGAACATAATGGGAGATTGGCAGCGCAGAGAGTTCAGACATTAACCCAATCGAGCTTTTATGGTATGGGGTCATCTCGACCGACAAATTCTACAATTCTACAACACTTGCTCTTCAAATCTCTTACACGGTTTATTTTTCGTTCTAAAGTTACACATCCTTATTTTAACGTCTAATATTAGTCAATATTTGTCGTAGGAGCTTCAATTTTCTAGACTTTCGTCGTCATTACAACGATGGGAATTTCTTTTTTTTTGTTGAAAAGTTATAAGTAAAAAATATTTTCAAATATGGGTAGTAAAATTTGCAGCTAACAGTAAGTAGGTACCCCCAGAATCTTTCTTTTTCAATTTTTGGAACTCTTGAAAAGAACACTTTCGACAGTACACAATTAGGTTATTGTAACTGTCGCCCTAAAACTTACGCTAGCAGCAGTGAAACTTTAAACAAAAACAATACTACAATTACTCAACAGAGTTAGTGCTTGTTACTGAACATGAATACAATAAAGGATAACATCAACATACTCAGGCTCATAGAATATGGCCAATTTGTCTTAATTAACAATAAATGAAGCAGTGTTGCTAAAATTGTTGCTGGAAGCATGTCGTATCTTATCGCCACAACTACAGTGGTGATAAGTTTTCACAGAATTAATATGTTAAAATATTACTTCTAATACGAGAAAAAAATAGGTACTAGAGAATGTACTGAACAGAAGAAAAGCTAAAGTAGGAAGTCATTTTAGTTCCCTAACTTTAAGAACAGCATCCACAAATCCAGCATCAGCAAATCATACCAATCGTATATGGAATGTTCGGTATCCAGCTGTACTCCGGAATTATACAAATTTTTAATAAAACGTGGAAGATGGATTCATGCAATGTGTTACTTTATATTTGTATTATATTTTATACAGGGTGTAACAGGACGAGCTTACGTTAGCCGTATCTCAGTAACTAAGCAAGATCCATATTTGTAAATTTGCAGAGTTATTTTGGGCATGGGGGCAAACTTTTAGAAAATATTAGTACATATTTTATATTTCCGGTTTCGCCGGAAGTACAATCAACTTCATTTTTTTAAATGGATTACCCAATTTTTTTTCACCCAATTGAATTCAGTAACAAATTTGGCGTATAGATCATTTATTTCGACTGCTCTAAACATTACCGTTTTATAGCTCACTTGATTTTTATGAAAATTTTATCAAATGCATCGAAGTACTTAGTGACGTATTTCTTCGGTATGCAGAAGAGTTGATGAATGATTATTGCAAGTTATACAGCTACTAAGATGGGCTATTGAAAATTATTTTCACTTGTGTGCAAATACTATACAGGGTGTTAGTATTTACCGACCTAATATGTTAAACTTCAAACACTAATAACTTCGTTATTTTAAATGGAGCAGACTGCATATTTTTCTCGCAAATGGTAGAAAATTCATTTCTTCATCAAATGATATTACATTTCCCTATACCTAAAATAAATATTCTAGGAGTTATTCGCAAATTATGTGAATGTATTCAGAAACTTCGTGTCAGCGCTGAAGGTGGCTATGAAAATTCGTCACTGTTTTAGCGTAATGTCTAATTTTCTAATGACAGTTCGATAGCGTGTTAATAAACTTCCTAGTATATCACACAGTTCCTAATCTAATATACGAAAATGTCACGTTTAGGATTGACAAATCAGGATCACCTGAATTTATTGATAATTTATGGAGAGTCCGTAAACTTTAAGTCGAACATGTGCTTTATTTCGACAAAGTATCCGGACAGGCCAATTCCATCTAAAGATGTAGTGCGACGGTTAGTTAAAAATTGTTTAGAACATGGACAGTTTAGGCCAAAATTAGAAAAAAATAAAATAATTGATGACAAAGTAGTTGAAATTGGTGTTATGGGATATTTCTATTCCAACCCCACTGCATTTCTTCGAGAAGCAGCGACAACTTTGGAAATTTCAACAATGTCCATTCAAAGGGTATTAAAAAGACATAAATGGAGACCATTTTCATACCAGCAGGTACAGCACTTACATCAGCAGGATTTCTTAAATAGAGTCGATTTTTGTGAATTCTTCACCATAGCTTGTCAGAACGACGAAAGTTTTACGAAGAAAATCATTCGGACCGACGAAGCTAAATTTACCAAAAATGGCGTCTTTAATAAACATAATAGTCATTTTTGGGCAGCCGAAAACCCCCATGTAACGAGAGAAAGGGGATATCAGGAAAGTTGGCAATTTAATGTTTTTTGCGCAATAAAACATAATCGCATACTTTGTCTACATTTTTATAACGAAAATTTAAATGGCGAAAGGTATTTAGATATATTGTGCAATATTGTGGAAGAAGAACTTGATACACTGCCTATTATCGAATCAAATACTCCGTGGTATCAAATGGATGGTGCACCGGCTCACAGCACACGAGATGTATACTTATTCTTGGAGAGGTTATTTGACGGAAAGTTTATTGCAAACGCAGGTACATACTTGTGGCCTCCACGTTCACCAGACTTGACCCCCATGGATTTTTTCCTTTGGGGCTATGTTAAGGAGAAAATTTACAGTACTCCGGTGACAAATGCAGAGGCAACAAAAGAAAGAATACGAGTAGCACTAAATTCTTTAACAGAAGCGCAAATACAAAAGGTCACTAGTAATCAAGTGCTAAAACGAATTAATAAATGTTTGGAACAGAATGGGGCTAATTTTGAACAAAATTTGAAATAATTTATTACTTTTTAATACCTTATTTATTCACACTTAGTTTTTTTAATGTTATCTTGGTTACAAAATAAATTTTACTATTCTGTTTCTTCTTTACTCGAAAAATGTATTTGCTTTTATTTTTTTATTAACACAAACTGTCATTAGAAAATTAGACATTACGCTAAAACTGACGAATTTTCATAGCCATCTTTAGCGCTCACATGAAGTTTCTGAATACATTCACATAATTTGCGAATAGCTCCTAAAATATTCATTTTAGGTATATGGAAATGTAATACCATTTGATGAAGAATTTAATTTTCTACCGTTTGCGACAAAAATATATAGGGTGTTCCATTTTAAATAACGAAGTTATTAGTGTTTGAAATTTAACATATTAGGTCAGTAAATACTAACACCCTGTATTATATTGCACACAAGTGAAAATAATTTTCAATAGCCCATCTTAGCAGCTGTCTAACTTTCAATAATCATTCATCAACTCTTCTGAATACCGAAGAAATACGTCACTAAGTACTTCGATGCAACTGATAAAATTTACAAAAAATCAAGTTAGCTATAAAACGGTAATGTTTAGAGCAGTCGAAATAATGATCTATACGCTAAATTTGTTGCTGAATTTAAATGTTTGAATAAAAATAGGGTAATCCATTTAAAAAAATGAAGTTGATTGTGCTTCCGGCGAAACCGGAAATAGAAAATTTGTACTAATATTTTCTAAAAGTTTGCCCCATGCCCAAAATAACTCTGCAAACTTACAAATATGGATCTTGCTTACTTCCTGAGATACGGCTAACGTAAGCTCGTCCTGTTACACCCTGTATATACATATATTATTATATTTTATTGGAAGATATACAAAATAACTTTGTATACCTACTAGCTCATTGTACTTTTCAGAAACAAAATGTTATTTTTTCTTAAAAGTACGCATTAACTGTGAGTTGATACAGTGTACAGTAATGAAACCGCAGAAATTCACTCATTAAATGTAGTCGCCGTATATGCTAAAGCTTGGTATCTTAACTAAATAAAGCGCCCACGCTCATCCATTCGTGCTGGTATTCCCAATTCTCAAACTGAAATGTTGCCGTTTAGCGTAACGCAGAAGATTTAATGCAAATTACACGCATATATATAATTACATATGTATGTAGAATACTTACATATTTACAGCGTATTTCACGTAATCTGTTGGTTAGTAATTTTAGAGCTTCTATTAATAATGAAAATGCGAATGATCTGAATTTTTTTGTTATTAAATCAATTATTTTAAAATATGTGCTTTTAGTTGGAAAGAACTACGTCAGTTGCAGTAGACTGTTGTATTTTTCTATAGAAATCTCATCTCATTGACGTCATTTATACCCATAGCATGTGCATAGATATATACATGCATGTACCAATTAAGATACCGATTTTTTTATCCCCTTAAAAATTACAACATTGCTGTTGAAATGCGTTAGCAATTTAGCCATGTTTGGTGATTTATGTGTGAAAAAGAGTTAGTGTTTTACTTCGGTACCAAGAGATCCAGTGAATATTTCAGATAAAGAATTTACAAGAACTTCTAGATAATGCGAACACAGTCTATTTTCAATTCAGTTTTGTAGATCGTACAGCTAATTCTTGCAGCTAAGGCTCTTGAACCATTTACTGTCCTATTATAGTCCAGCGTTATCATCAAATTTAAATTGATGCTAATAATGCGGATCATCAAGGTCACTATACAAATTATAGAAAACTGTAATTGATAATAAGGATTTATATCTTCTCTTTGTATTTTGTAGTAACTCAGCTGTTCTAGTACGACACACATACATACATATCGCTCTGTAAACGATATCTAGTACAGAAACATCACAAAAACTTAAAACATTGTAGTGGTAAGCAGCAAACGTGTTAAGGTTTAAAGTCTTAAGCCGTCCCACTGTGGACACCTACAAAATTTGATACATTGTGTTGATATTGCTTCTCTATCTTCAATGGTCAAGTCAATATTTAATTTAGTTGTAAAATGCGTAGCAATAAGAATTGCAGGAAAAATGAAAATACCATGGAAGCCATTGACTTTAGAGCCAGAGAACCGTAATAGAAGTAAGACATATTTTGCATACATAAAATGTTATTGGAAATGTTTCGGTTTGTATTTATATTTGTATATGAATTACTTTCACGCTTGTTTTTGTGGTAAATTGTTGCAATAGATTTTCCTTTTTTTAGTTATAACATTTAAACTTGAAAGATTAATAACTAACTAAAAAATCAAATACATATTAGTAGCATACGTAATAGTGAGTTGAAGCTCCAAGAAAGGTTAAGGACGTTTTTGAGTAAGTATTTACGTAATATGATTATAATTATTATATCTGTGATATTTTACAATATATTAAGTGAATGTTGTTATTGCTATTATCAGTAAATATTGCTCAATAAATTATAACTTTCATTTAGAAACGTATACAGTGAAGTGATGCGGAAATTAGGCTTATACAAAGTAATAGAAACTAAAATATTGAAGGTTGAAGTAAAAATCGAATAGGAAGTAGGTACTTCGGCATTTGCTGACCCCAATTTTATGTGATTATTTCTGGATTCTCTTCATTTTCGTTATCCTCGATGACATTAGAAGTGTCCTAAGAAATAATTTGTTCAACTTTATTTTTTTGGCATCAAAATAGTTGCTAGTTACTTTGACAGGGGTAGAATTGTTGCCTATCGAGATGTTGGTTTGTTTTATCGCGAAATTGGCCGTCGTATTAATTGTACTGCAATGATGGTAATGGGGCTATGTCGTGTGTGGACAGAAGCAGGTAGAGAAACACGAAGAGGACCAACTGATCAACAGAGGCGTACTACGACTAGCACTACGAGATAACGCTACAAAGCATCAACTTGCTGACCAATGGTTTAGAGAAAAAGGTAAACCTGTTACTATACGTACACTATATCGCCGCATTCCAGCCGTTGGACTTTTTCATACCGTCCACGATTAGTGCATCCTTTGACTGTGGACCACTGTCGTTAACGCTTGAACTAGTGCAGAGAACGGCAGTATTGGGAAGCAGAATGGTATACTGTCATCTTCAGCGACAAATAGCGAGTCTGTCTAGGTATCCACGATAGCCGTAGAGGGATACAACGCCGGCATGGAGAGCGACGCGATATTGGTTTTACTGTTGAGAAGCACGTACACAGGGCTGTTGGAGTAATGGCTTGGGGGATTATTGATTATGGTAACCGATCACCACTGTTGTTTATTTGAAGCAGTATGACAGCTGCGCGTTATGTTGATGATGTACTACCTTATCTAGATGGTCGTCCACACTTTCTTTTGTTAGCAAGACAATGCACGCTCCCATATTGCTCGCCATGGCCACCCTGTTCCCGGGATTGAAACCCCATCGAAAATGGGGAGGGGACTGTTCTCTTTCCACCATCCTCCACAAACTTTGGCGCAGCTAATCAACGAAGTTCAAGTTTCTTGGAATACACACATCGCATCATATTGCCAAAAGATCAAGTTAAACAAATGATTCCTGCTGGGTATAGCACTTCTAATGTCACTGAATATACATACACACAATTATATTTTATCTTTGTTATTTTAAATGATTGATGATGATATTTCTATGTGTACTTCAGAAGGCACAACAATATGCATAGCTTTCTACAATCATCCAGCAATTAAAAGGAAATTATACTATACTATTATTAGAATCTTGCCAGCTTACAATTTACGATCTTCTTTGATAACAACAAAGCTACACCTACCTTCACAGCGAGAGTCATTCTATCTCACACAATTTTTTTTGTATTATAATTTATACAAGAAGAGTGCAACTACGTCACCCTTTTTTATGACTGTGAGGTCGCAATATCTACCGCTATCGCGCCTATATGACAAGATAGATTAGTTTTTATTTTTAGAAATTCACCATAAACCTCTTATTGTTACTGGCTACTAATAATTCGTTAAAATCTTATTTTCCTTTCACATAGTCCGACGCAAGTATTTTTAGAATGTTATTAAATGTTAACTAAAAAATTGCTATTGCACATTATAGAAATGATACCTATTTTTTGTCTGCAAAACAGTAAATTTATAATTTTAATATCGAACACAGAAGAACCTTTCTGTTCACCCGACTTATCCATACCTTCGCTAGCAACTATGTATGAACGAATGAAACACGCTCTCATAATTGTATCCTTCCGTTTCTACATTATTGAACAACCAGTAGAACTTTATTTACATTTTACCATGGATGCCTTCGCATGGCCTGCGGATTTAGTTATGACACTCACTGCAACTGTTCGACGAGCTTATTCCAAATATTACTACTAGGACACATAATTTTGGTTTAATCTAATACCTTCAACAAGAATATTGTAGCGACATGTACGGTATTGAATGGTATTTAAGTTATTCAGCACGTAATCATTGCGGAGAGCTAGCTAAAATAAGCAGCAAGGCCGTTTTCTTATATCCGTATAAAATTATGCCACCTATTCATTATTAATCGCTAATTCCTGGAAATATTTTTGTGCTTCACGCATGAATTAGAGAGCAGCAGTTTATATTGTTATTGGGTAACTGCTATAAGTAATAAAATATTATTTAAAAATTAATCTATCAATCATACTTGTATATCATTCAACTAAAGCAATGATTCGCTGTTTACCAATTAAAGCATTAAACAAATATAAGTAACCTATCTCTTACGTTAGACGAGAGATTCCAATATAGTTTGAGCATACAGCATCATCACTTTGGCTATAAAATATTTTATAGTAGACTACTAACTTAAAGACTCTCCATCATTATTACTATACGTCTTATTGCTACTGTCAACAATAAAACAACTCCACAGTCTCAACGGCTGGTGCATATTTCACAACAACATAATTGCCAGTATGAAAGTAATTATTTAAATCTATAAATTTTTGCTGAGAATTTATTTCGGTTACATAATACAATAAATAATCGAAATATAATAATTTATTTGTAGTGACATAGCGTGGCGGCACAAAATTTGCCCCCAACTTGTTGAAATTTTAAAATTGAGTTAGAAAGCGCGATTCGTACGTTATCTGCGATCGTGGGCGCGCAAATACTCACGTTGCAATTTCTATTGCTGGATCTTGCAAGGTTAAAAGAGCAACGCTTATTCTATACGTATGTAGGTATTTATTTCGTTATACCTAATAACGTGTCACCAATAAATTTCTCCATGTCATAATTAAAGAACGTGTTTTACGTGACAATCAAGTGATTGCTAGATGAAATGCATGTATTTGTGTACTCATTTGATAAGAAGTGGATTAAGTTAACTACAATAATCTTTACATAAAAAACATCAAAAACATAGCACGTAATAGGATAACATATATATAAATACATATACATATGTATTTATTTATAATTAGTAGGTGTTTTAAAACAAATTTGAGTTTTAAATGGATTCCTTCACATTCATTAGCACTTATTACTAACTGAAGATAATTGTACAACTAGCACGTAATGGTCTGCAATTTTTGTATTTTTATTTCACCCGCATACGTAACGTCTTATTGTAATGAACATTCTCATTTTATACCTACATATACATACACACATACACATACATGCCTTAAA
>SMLS01048012.1:0-22700 GCA_004785975.1 Popillia japonica | reverse complement strand
GACATATTGGATAGTGGTTATAAATATCAAAATAATTGTTCACTCTATGTTATTGTATTCTGCATTCTTAAATCCTCAATACATTATATGGTTGGTTAGATTTTACTTTATTGTCTCATTATATGTAATATTTTGCGCAACAATAAAAGTTATAGTTTGATGATTCATATGCTTGTAATAGTATGTTGAAAATATATAAATAACTTATAACTTATAATGTCAAAATGACAGTAGTGTGTGTATAAAGCAAGAAGGCGCAAAATCTTCAGTATTCCCAACCTAACATTTTCGATAGCGTCTGATAGTGTCTTGAGTTGATTGCATTGTATAAACGTATAAAAAATTGTAGATGGTTATTACACGCATATATAAAAATTAATTACAATTTTATCTGCTAAAGTTACGCACGTTTCTGCACGTTTGCAAAGAATTTATATTGAAATTTCTTTTTTTCTTTCTTTTTTGATAGTTAGTATTTGATTCCATCATGCTCCTACTATAACTTGATAAACTTTATAATCCACAATTCTTCCTGCTTAGGTAGATAATTTATGTACTTACATCGTCAATTTATTGTGAAAATAATTAATGCTTAAAAGCTAGCTAATTAAAAGGATTTTATTTCTCAATAATTGCCATCATTAGATATATTTTATTCGTGCTACCATGTCCATTCTCTATTGACAATAGAGAGAGACAATTTTACGGTAGGCAATTTGTGCAATTTTAATAGATAAATTGCATTCATCTAACGGTTCATTATAATGTTCTTTATTTCGATACCGCTTCTGTATTATTATTAAGGTAGTATTATTACTTGGAAATAAAACCTCGGGCATTTTCAATTAAATTTAAATATTTTATCGAAGTTTATTTTAAAGTAAATTACCCACAATTATCATTTCTACGTCATTCCTGTAAAACTCCATTCATCAGAAACTATGATGCTGGATAACACCGTTGTAAATAATATATTTTGAAAACCATAACAGATAGAATAGTGCTCTTCCGGACTTTTTTGCAGAAAATGTCATACTCTACTACTCTAATGTTTGCTTCTTTTGCAGACGCATCCTCAACAACGCAAATTATCAAAAAATTTGTAAGACCTTTTTTGTAGAGCATACAGCTTTCTACAAAAATGTCTGGAAGAGTATTATTGCATCTGTTATGGTCTTCAAGTTATATTATTTACAAAGGTGTAATAAATGCTGATTTTATGTTTATCTAGTCTAGCATTGCCGACTCATCCCAATTCAAATATTTCGTTTGTTATATACGCCAAATGGTTACATAAAGTACAAATACACTTTATATTACTTGCAAATATTGCCACCTGCATCGTCAGCAAACTTCATTCTTTTTCAGAAGTTTTGTAAAGCTACATTATGAACAATTATTTTTTCAGTTTTATCAATTTCTCTTATCTTATTTCCTGTGAATTATATTTGTATAAGCTATAGAACAAACTCAATTTACAGTAATGACTACATATTCTTTAGTCACACAACAAAAATTAATTAATATATCGGCCACCGTTTGGTTGAAGTTGAAGTTGAAGTAGTTGAAGAGTACTCATAAACAATTGATAATTACCAATTTCATTACAAAGTTTATTCCAAAAAATTATATAGATTTATTCATTTTGACTGGTCAAGTACAGCAATTTCTTCTAATAAGAAGTAAGTTAAGACGTGGCTTATATCAAATCTAATCCCTGCTATTATATATATTTAATATTAAATTTTTAATACTAAGTTGCATCAAACTCATAATACAATCAGCATTCTTTCTTTGTAAGGAAGAACCGATAGAAGTCATAACATTGAAAAGGTGCTCTGAATTTCGAAGTTAGGTTACGTTCATAGTGCAGTGACAAAGCGATAGACTAGAGAAGCGGAAAGCAACAAAACAAAAATTGCTGTTGCTCCGCAGCTCGACTCAACTCAAGCACTATGAACGGTACCCTCTGATTCAGGGTTATTGTTTCTGTCGCTACTCTAGTCTCAGAGCTAGTCCCTCGTTTCGTCGCTCCACTATGAACGTAACCTTACACGTTAGAAAGAGATACTTCTAAATCAGTTACGTTAGCTATTACATATGTTGTATTTCTTTTATATCAAAAGTAAACATAAACAGAAATACGATGGAAAGATGTTTGTAGATTCGTTTATAAGAATTATCTCAAGGAAGGTGGGCATGTGAACTGCAATAACAAATATGCAAAATAATATCGCACTTTGGGCGATATTATTTTGCAATGTATACGACCGCATGCTACCACAACTTCAAAGCAAACAAGAATTAAAACACTGTATTGTAGAAGCTTGGAAAAACCTTGAAGAAAATGTGTTGAATAAAGTAATTAAAAGTGTACAATACAGGCTATTGGAAGTTATTAAAAATAACCGTGAAAGTACTTTTTACTAAATGACCAAAGAAAAAAATATGACCTATTTGTTTTTACTTGCAACTTTATCTCTTGTTTTAAAAAAATGCATTTTTGTTTATTTTTTTGTATTCAAAAGTAAATAAAGCGTTTTTAAAGTATATTTGATGCAAGAAGTTATTAAGTAACAAATAACCTATAATTATTGGCAGCACTGTATATTCATATCGTATATATCGTATATTTTATCACAATCTTACAAAGGACATAAATTTTAGAATGTTTTATTTTTCCATACATTACATACACACATACATATATAACATTTACACCTTTTGCAGTGCAAGTATTGTCGTAATTCTTGTTTTAATTCCGGCAATAATATTGTGAAATATAAAAAAATTATAACAGTACATCAAAATGACCTTTAGTGGTTTTTTGCCTATAGCATCTATAAATATTAAACGCTGTATCAATAGAATCGGTTCCTTTCAACGCAAGACATTCGTTTATTATGCTGGTTCTTTCATCATCAGTTAATCCTGACGGTAATCTATCCCTTATTCTGTCTACATTAACTGTACCATCTGCATCTGCGAATTTTAATTTTTGGAAAAAACACGAGACGAAACTTCTTAGCGGTGGATCATCGGTAATTTCACCATTTTTTAGTTTCAAGAGAACTTCCTTTGATACTCCTGAACTTGTCTGACATTCTTTACCGATAGCACGTAATTCGTTCTTTTGTTCGTCGGTTATCGCCTAAAAGAAGATATTTTAAATTATTGCCCAAAAATCATTCATCAATGGGTTGCACGAGAAATGTATGCGCAAATTATTTACTATAGTAGAAAAAGGAAGAGAAGAGTATGTTCGGATAAAGAAGAAGAAGAAGAGCAAAAAGGCATTTTGGAAATATAGACCTTATATGTAAACATTTGTAGGAAAAATGTACATATGTATAGTTTGATGTTAACATATAGGACCAAATGATTTTGACAATAATTACTAGCACAAATTATTGAAATTTTCAACGTTTTATTAGTACCTAAAAGATGCATTTTTATACAGAAGAGAACGGTTGCATAGCAATTTTAATAATAAACCGAATGGAGTGAAGTCAACTTGTACGGTGCCTATGAATGTTATCGGAAATTACTCTATTAATTAATCTTGTGAGAATAGCCTGTTCATTTAAATAAAACAATACCATTAATTTCTGAAGTCTAACATCTCAAGTCAACAATTTTTAAATATGCTGATAATATCTAATATTAAAGACCCATGCATCAAAAAATACTCAAAAAAGGGAAAGCATGATTTCGTGTTTTTTTATTTTTACATTAAAGTAACATTTCAAAAAGCCATTCAACAACGAAGAACTTTAATTTATCATGCCCGTTTCAGAAGGTGTATTCGAAAATAAGCTCTTTCATTTCGATAAATTTATTTATTCGCAATTGGAATGCTATTCAACGATACAAAACCGTACCTTGTTGCAATGCAATTTAGTTAGTGTTGAATATTTGAACAGTAATGGAGACTATAGTATTGCAAGAGAGAACTGAAATGATTTACATCTATGGAGAAAGTGGTAGAAATATCGATGATGCTGTTAATGTTTACTCACAACGGTTTTCCGACAAGGTTCTCTAGCGAAGGAACTGTACAGCCAAAAAAACGTAATCGCCGAAAAACAATTGCTGGAGGCAATAATGTAATCGCGGTATTAGCTGCAGTAGCAAATAAACCGCACATTAGTATTCGAGAAATAGCTCGCGGATCAGGAATGTCTTCGTCTACTATCCGCCAAACATTCAAGCGTAAGAAACATCATCCACTTATACATTAACAACTTCATTAGGATGATTTTCAAGATCGAGTGAGATTTTGTCAAAGGGCGCTTCAACGAATACAAGGTAATCGCAATTTTTTTGCTCAAGTATTATTGTCTGACGAGGCGACATTCACAAATTCATACAACATTCATTGTTGGAGTATCGAATACCTATTGGTTGCGCCAAGTTGAACATCAA
Source organism: Popillia japonica (assembly GCA_004785975.1). Lineage (NCBI taxonomy): Eukaryota > Metazoa > Arthropoda > Insecta > Coleoptera > Scarabaeidae > Popillia > Popillia japonica. Next base: position 18,275 of record SMLS01048012.1, on the reverse strand, counting down.
CATCCTTGGAACGTCAATGTTTGGTGTGGAATAATTGGCATAAAGCTTATTGGTTCATATTTTATCGATGGAAATTTAAATGGCCAAAACATTTTGCAGAACGAACTTCCAGTGTTCGTTGAAGATCTTCCTTTCGACGTACCTACGACAAACAATGTGGTTCCAAAATGACGGTTGTCCAGCACATTATTCAAGAGTAGCATGAGAAATATTAGATAATAATAATAATAATAAGTTTATTGGTTCATTCATACAGCTACACAAGTCACAAGTACACAATAAATGAATTTCATTAGAACCAATTAGATCAAGCCTAGATAATCAGATCTGTTTAGCCCATACAAGTTAATTAGCAAAGAATTCAGACAATTAAAGTTGTCCCAAGACGAGAAAATGTAGGATATCTTCAAGGAAAGGGATACAACTATTCTAGAAGCAACTATTAAACGATCTACTAGAAAAAGCAAGAAATTTAGTGATTTTATATTTAGTGAAATTTATAAGTAGATACCACAAATGTGTGGAATAAAGAATTAGAAAAATACGGTATGAAACTAAATAAAAATCAAACGAATATTATGGTAATAGAAAATAAGCCCAATGTTTGAGGTTTTTTTTTTAGGATGTGTTTTCGCCACTCACAGTTTGTAAGGCTGTATAGGTATATTTTTTAGTTGTTTGGCGACCGTTGGAAATGATTTGCGAACGAAGATTGTGTTTAATAATGTATATTTTATTTTAACTTGCACAAAGTACAATGAATGACTAATGACAATTTTCAAAACTTGACTTGACAATCGAATCTCAAAAATGGTCTACTATGAAAAATAAACCATATTTTGGTTTCCTAAACACCCAATGAAATAAAAATTGATTTAGATGGAGCAAACCTAGAACAGATGAGCACATATCAGTGCCTAATTTACATTATCAACATTTCTAAACAAACTAGGTACCTACTCAAATGTAATTAAGGTATTCAAAACCAAAAAAAATCTTCGTATTACTGTTTTAATACATTAGTTTTTCAACAAATTTAGCTTGGAGTGTTGAATTGTTTTGATCAAGTTTGTTTGCAGATGAAGTGACAGGTTGGCTAGGATTTTACACATACTGTAAAGAAGAAGTAAACTGGGAAAAGGATAGTATTCAATTAATAGATATAATTATGAATTGAAAATGGTGCTAATATTTCATATTCAAAATCAATTCTCTTTTGCAAATGAATGTAGAGAAAATATGTATGGTTCTTGCAAATTATAAGAGTATACATGCAAATATATAGTATGTATGTATAATCGGTTTATACTTACCACTGCTACTACTATCAACGACAATATAACAATAAAGTGCTTCATGGCTACTACTATTATAGTAGTTTTGAAATACCGAATATAAGTTGCACAATTAAACAAACCAAATTGCTTTCATGGTCAAGTAGTCTTGCTTATATATGCAAGAATAACTGATATTAAAAAAGCCGTTACTACTTTATCGTACATCCAACTACGTAAATATGAAAACATGTAGTAATTACAGAGATAGCGAGTACTTTTAAATAGAATTTGTGACAATGCATTAAATTTCAATAAACACGACCCTAATTGTGACTAGGAGCGATTTGCATCCATTCAGGATTTAATTTAGATTTAGTATTATTACCATAAAGATAGTTATAAAACACTTTAGCCTGAATAGTTACCTATATATAATAGATGACATTATGTTTTACAGTGTTAAACTTTAATATCGTTTTGGAATTAATACTTTTCAGTATAAAAAAAATGATCCCTGTGGGCACTCCAGTAAGAACGTAAACGATTTATACTACCTATACAGGTGAAACGTATAAGCACCCGAAAATGTGCAAACAATTATTATATTACCTATTATATTAGAAACGTACTATACCTATAAAGTTTGCTGCATTGTGACATAACACACTTAGCAACGAGTTTTGTTCACAGTACAGTGATTATTAAACAAGTAAACAATATAATTTTGATAATAGACTAGACTGTCGAATGTCGAAGAGAACGCTGATAACAACGTCGTATAATTTAAATTGCTTCTTACTACAAGTCATAACAAACACGAACTTTTAGATATTTTTAATTAATTTTAATCTTTAAAAAATTTGACTATAAATTTAGGTGCATAGAAATCTACTACTTTGTATTTTACACTTTAATTTTTTTTAAGAAACTGGCCTGCAGCTTAAAATAAGTCACTTAAGTTGGTTGAAATTGTAATTTAACATTAACTTAACTTTGTCAAGAGTGTGTGTACTATCGAGATCATATTAAATGACTGAAACTGCAATAAAACACGTCTATTGTAGCCTTTCCTTCTTGAAGCGATATACCAGGCGGCTAACTAAGAATGCAAAGTGCAAAAAAATATATTACTAAAGTGATCAAAAGACAACCGTGAAAAATATTGTCAGATTTTTAAGTCGGTTGCCAGGGGGCGTGACCGCCATCTTAAACTTTTAAAGTGATTATTTACTGAAATCCACCCAGTAAATGTTACCAAAAAATATGTGCCTTTTAAAGCTAAGTTTTATTCGAGTAATATTTGTTTAAAGTTTTTGACGTATCTATTAAGTGGTGGGGGGTAATTCGATGTTTTTTTAAATAAACACCTGTAACTCATAAACGACTGAACGGATTTTAACGAACTTGGTCTCATTGGAAAGAGCATTTATTGTTCCATCGAACGAATCTTACCTATGGCATGTCTAATTCCTAGTAATGCCGCTAGAGCGCGCATTTTGATGTAATTGAAAATTGCAAAATTCTCTAAAAAATTAAATGCAGTAATATGACTATATTTCCTTAAAAATGCAGTGAAATGATACTTAAATAGGTTAGTAAAAACAGTAACTCGATATCTTATTGGTAGCTTGAAATATCGAAGAAAGAAAATTTAGTTATATAATAAAAAAACTTTTTTTTGAAAGTCTCTCCGAGATACAGAAGTTTACATTCTTAGTTGGTCACCCGATGAATATGTAACTGGGCTATGGAGATAAGCTGCACAGCCGCAGGCTAAAGGATAGCAAGTATTTAAAAAAATTTAAACCTAACGAATGAGGTATAGGAAAAATAAATATGATCTAGTGAAACAAGGTAGAATGTAGCCAAATTTATTTGTATATGACCTGGTATGGTGACCTGGCTTTGGTAGTGGGAGCACCAGATGAGCGTACGCTGATGCAAAACGCCAATGCATGCTTGGAATCGATAGCTGCATGGATGAGCTAGCATAGACTGGAGGTGGTTCCCAATAAAACCGAAGCACTGATTATGAGAGGAAATAGAAAAAGTGACCACGTCTTCTTCACATGGACGGGATCGACATGAAACCCACTAATACAATAACGTACTTAGGCGTTACACTGGATGAAGGAGGATCGTTTGGACTCCTTGTGGGCAGACTAACTTGTACTGCCGAAAGAAAGTGTTGACGCTCATCAAGCTCATGCCGAACATGAGTGGCCCTAGTGGCGACAAAAGAGCTGTGCTGTGCAGTGCCGTCCCCAACATGATTCTGTTCGGAGCGCCTGTATGGTGGAAAACAGCACATATCAAGAAGTATCTCGGAATGATAGAGAGAACGTAGAGTAATATGCTCATTCGTGTAGCATCCTCATATAGGACTGTATCCCTAGCGGCGCTTCAAGTGTTAACGGGCGTGGTCCCAATAGAACTCCAGGTCAGCGAAACACAAAATAAGAGCAAGAGATGGCCAAGGAATTGTGGATTAAGAGACTGATAAGACACATCCCTGAATGGGTAGAATGTAGCCACAGAATGGTGGACTACTTCTTGACCCAAGTCTTACCAGACCACAGATCCAGAAGAACCACAGAAACCTTGTACTCACGGTTGTTACATGCATAGCGACTGAACTACACAACTGCAACTATTTAAATGTAACCGATTCACGGTTTCATACAATTTCGGCAGATGAGCTAAATAAAGAGAGCAATTCATATAAAGGGAGAATGTACGTGTAAAAGAACTTTTTTGAGTAGGGTAGTCTATTTATTCAGATTTGGATTAGTATTAAATTTTATTCATAAGTTAAGTTAAATCTTAGTCTTACTGATTTTTCCGTTGTTCTCTGGTAACATTGGTTTCCAATATTTATTAGGTTTATAACACTAATAATAGCACAACTGAATACTTATCTATCTCATTTGTTTAAAAGTGATAATCAATTGTAAGTTGTTTATTGTAGACTTTTTGATTATCATCCACTACAGAGATTGTTTTTTGTAGATTCTCTGATTAACACTACGAACATTTAAGATATGTACTTATAGGAAATATATAAGCAGTAGGTACACACATAAAAATGCGGTGTTGGATTTAACACCGATTTCTTTCCGTCTGGTAGTTCCCTCGCGACCAAATGCACAAGTAGTTAAACGCAACGGAGTTGTATAATTTAGTACTAATATCCGAGATTCGGAGTTAAATTACACTTTTGCGTAGTTAAAATTTCCCTTGCGAAGTTGGTTCATATCCCAATGGAGTTGAAATTATTTGATTTTGGAGTTGCCTTTACCCCATTGCAGAGTTAAGATACCCGTATTTTGTGTTAGCCAGACTCCGTTACAGAGTTGGGTTCCTTTATAGAGTTACAAGCACTCCGTTAAGTGTAGTGTGAACTCCGTGTCGCAGTTGAATGAATTCAGTTGCAGTGCTGCGTGAACACCTTTACAGTGTCAGCTAAATTTCACTACTGAATTCTTCCTACTACTGTTTTATGGAGAGACGCTTAGTAAATTTATGTAATCTAAAGGGAACGGTAAACAAAATAATTTTATAAACTAGAAAGAAATAGAAAAGGTAAAGTAGACAATAAAAAACAATATTTCTACTAAAACATAAACATGTACTTCAATATGTACTTAAAATGCAATACAAATTTAAACAAGTTCATACTTTTTATTTTTAATAAATGTACACATACCCGAAAACTAAATTTAGGTTTAGAGAAAGATTAAGAAATATTTTTAAGGTTGTAAGCAAATATTTTAAATACAAAAATAATAAAAAGATAAGAAACTAACCTCTATGAACGTCGCAACACAATTTATAATTATTAAATATTTGTAAGTTCTTCACATTTCTTTATCTTGATACTAATTTCTCAATCCCTTGGTGTTAATGTCGAAAATTCAGTGGTTACAAGTCCATATATATTTGAATTTGTATAAACTTCCAGCATGATTTCAAACTGTCTTCGAGCTTTGTTCTAAAAACAAACGAAATTTGAAATAGGACGAGTCTAAAGTCTAAGGCATTACTCGTATCAGTAGGTAACAAAATTTGTATTATCTAAAACGATAATAACGATTTTTGAAGAACCAACTGATAACAGCAAAGGTTGGTTGGTTTTTTTATTCTCTAGGCCATCTTGTAATGGAAAACTTATCTGCAATAAACACCTGGTTGAAAGAAAGAAACGTATTTATGATGGTGGAAACTTACATGATAGAAAATAATTAATTTTTATGTGGTCTCGTCTATAGAAGTTCTCTCGTCCTGTGGTAGTGATTGTTCAACATTACTCGATCTAGTTTGGTAAACTAAGCGAATGAAATATGGCCGTTATGAATTACAAAGGCATACGTATATGCAGCAAATTTCCTTATACCATAACAGTTAGAGAATACTTACCTGTTTTCTTAATAGTGTTAATATCTAGGTCTCCGACTATCTTTATCCACTTTTTGAAGTTTTGGTACTTCACTCTCACAAATAATGTATTCTTCATTATCTAGTACATCACCCATGTATGTAACTTCCATACTGATTGCCGCAGGCAAATACAACGCGCTTGCGCTAGCAGTGAGTCTACCAGACCTCACTGAAACATTACTTTTAACAACTTTAAGGAATTAAGTTTCACATTTTGGTGTTGCGTTAACTCCCTTCTGTTGCTTAACTATTTATCAACACCGAAAGTTAGCATATTTTTTTCCTTTTGGTGTTGATATTATCCGTGCCTGATGTTAAACAACGAGTAACACCGTCGAAGGATATTAAATTTCTATATTTTGGAGTTGGAAATTTCTAACTACATGGGGTGTAGTTAGAAACATTTCCGAAAAGTGTTGTAATATTTCCTTTTACTGTTAATTTAACAAATTGTTAGTGAAACTTTAACTCTTTTCAAAGAAGCTACAATCTCCTTTAATTTAACTCGGTAAAATTTTTATGTGTGCAGTAAAACACGCAACTTTGTTCAATTTTTTGGTACATACATATACTTATGTTTAATTAAATGTTAGTTTAGTAATTTAATTGCAAGAACTCTAATTCAGTTAGTGTCGCAATTAAATAATACGACTGAATCATAGATGAATAAATATTTCTTACTAATAAAAAAATGGTATTACATGCGTGTCAACATACTGTAGCTGAATAATTAGTAGCTGGTTTTTCTGTGACGCCAAACTAAATCAGAAAAGTGCTTTGTAATTGCTGATTATTCAAATTAGTATATTGATTACTAAAATAGACATATAGCATGGAAAATCAATTTCCATTTTTTTCCGTTAAAAAACGACTTCACGTCTTACATTAATTAATGTAGTCCAATGAACGTTACGAAAAGATAAAAGATCAATAGCACAAGCTTACATAACTATAATTTGTCCATAAACGTATGATAAATAAAACAGTTTTTATATGTGGTTTTGGTCATAGCCAACGAAAGCGCCTGTACAAGTTGTAAGGTAATTGATCTCCTTATACCATATGTACATACATATGTTGTTTTGTTTAAATGCACGAAATATCAGCTCCATAATTAATGTAAAATACATGTTTTCACAAATTTATGTTCAAATTTGTTATTAAGATAGTTTATTAGGTTAAGGTTAGTACGAATCTCGAAATGAAAAATTGTTGGTTATATCAAGTATAAAACATAATTTATCATACTCGGAGAATACCATAAATAGAAATTAATTAATTGTTGTATGTGTCATATGAGCAAGTGTTGCAACAACATAGAATACGTTATATTTTACGTAAATGTCAAGTTTCTTGATACGTATGAGTATATACTGTTAGTACAGCTTGTCATTCGTTTTTAAATTAGGTCTTAATAACGTTGACCAATTTTTAGAAAATTACTGTATGAAATTTGTCACCATTTATTTTTGGTGGCTAACAATGAGATGGAGACTATAATAACGGCTGTCCCAACAAGAGCACTGGATTTTAATTTGCCGCCATTTTGTTAATACTAGTTGTACGGTGATTTTTATTTAACAGTTGCTAGGTACACACCACACAATTTAAGAATATGGGGAAGTATACAAATGAACAATGTTTAATTATTGTACAAAGACATTACAAAAATGGTGCAAGTTTTGCGAAAACATTTCGCCAATTATGTCAAGTTTTCGGTCGCAATAATATGCCAAATGAAACGACGGTGAGGCGTTTAATTACAAAATTGGAGACCAAATTTGCACTGATGGATTAGAAAATCATTGTTCGTCGTCGTCCTTGCCGTTCAAGAAGAAGATATAGTAAGGAATCTATGTCCGAGAATCCAAGAACTTCCATTCGGCATCCTGGTCAAAAATGAAACATTTCCAGAAGCACTATGCAACGAATTTTGGTAAAAGATCTGTAGTTGCACGCATACAAGGTTCAATTGGTGCAAGAAATGTACCCAAGAGACCATTTGGAGCGCCATGGATTTGTTGATTGGGTGCTGGAACATCATCAAATTAATGCGGATTTTTCGAATAAAATCATTTTTTTCAGATGGGACACATTTTCGACTCAATGGATATGTAAACAAGCAAAACTGTCGAATTTGGGCTGAAAATCCCCGTGTCATAGGCAAACCGCGCATCACCGCGAGTAAATGTTTGGTGTGCGTTTTGTGCTGGCGAAGTGATTGGACAGTATTTCTTTGAAAATGTGGCTGAAAATACGCCAACTGCTAATGGTATGCGGTATTACGGAAAGTTAACGGAGTTTTTGTGGCATGTAATTGATGTGGAGGAGATGTTTTTCCAACAGAACGTGAAACAATGGTATTACTGCAGACTTAGTTTCCAGACTGTCATTTCTCGATTTGGCGATCAACATTGGCCATTCCGATGGATTTTTTTTGGGCTATGTGTTTACAGCCACTGCAATGGTAGTGCAACCCAGGCAGTCGATGAATATCGACGCCGCTTTCCAACCAGAAGAATTTCGAAAAGGAAAGTTTTTCAAAAAGTATCTGGAAGAGCTGCAGATACTGAAACATTTCCTAGTTCCAGAATTGCTTGGGAAAGCACTGTTCGTCTGAATGCTGAAATACAAGAAGCTGTTTTAAATATGGTAGAACAGAGCCCCGCCTGACCTAAGCACGACCCGTTTGTTACCCAATTTCAAATTGCTCATACCTTCACATTGTTAAGATGTTTGAAAGAAAAAGGTTAGCAGTCATATCATCCTCAACCTGTTCAAAATGGTGATCATGCCTTAAGATTGCAAGTTTGTAATTGGTTATGTCAATATCGGAGACTACATAAGTACATTTTATTTAACAATGAGGCTCAATTCACTCGAGATAGAGTCAACAACTGCCACAATGAACATCGATCACTTACAAATGAAAGTTCCATAATCGATTTGGTATAAACTTATGGTGGGGTTGGATTGAGTGCAGTGGTCCACACAATTGGCCTGCCCGATCGCCTGATCTAAACACCTCGATTATTGTCTTTGGGAGTGGATGAAATATTTGGTTCATGCAACAATAATGTATTCACCGTTTTACGCAATCTGTCATTAAGCCAGACTATGTATCAAAGTTGGCGGTCGAATTTTTGAAAATAGTAATAAAATTTATTTACATCGATTATTTTTGTTGAGAATCGGACTTAAACATATGGATTTATTTATATTATTTTGACCTGCTGAACACGTCCTCAAAATATTATATTTATTTCCTTCCGGAACAGCTTGTATATAAGAAACAAATTTATGCAATATTATTCTCGACGCAGAACCAATAGCTATAACTTGTGAGACTCCATTGACGTTCTATTTAACTGCTGAACAGGTTAAACACATTAAAAGTATTATAATATAAATATTAAAAAATCAACTTTATTAGCAGAATCTTTTACATAAAATATTTTAAATTGCAGATTTTACTTTTGCGTTTTCCCTATAACACTTATAAGCTTTAAAAGCCCTATCTTCCGCATTGTTTCCTTCCAAGGACAAACATTTGCCCAATATACTATCCTTTTCCGAATCTGTCAGTCCATTAGGTAATCTCGCTTCGACTATGGAACGGTCGAAACTTCCGTCTTCTTTTTGTAACTTGAGCGTTTTCAATACGCAAGATACAAATTGTTTGACTTTATCCTCTTCTACGATATCACCTTCTCTGACACGTCTAATCAGATCGGGATCTACACCTGTGCTTTTAATACATTCCTTACTGACTTGTTTAATCTTCTCAGCAGTTTCGCTACTGAATTGCTATAAGTAAATTAATTACAATTAATCCAAATATGCATAAGTAACTTAATTTTTTATGAAACAGATTATACAGTGTTCAATAGCCTAAAAAAGCCGCAAACAGGAATAAAGATAGATAAAGCAACTGCGATTATAGGATTTTTATTATAGTATTGAGAATCAGCTGACCTATTATTGGCACTGGAACAATTGTTGAAGTTCACAGGCCAATTTATGTACACAGACATTACGCTAAAACTGACAAATTTTCATAGCCACCTTTAGCGCTCACACGAAGTTTCTGAATACATTCACATAATTTGCGAATAGCTCCTAAAATATTCACTTTAGGTATAGGGAAATGTAATACCATTTGATGAAGAATTTAATTTTCTACCGTTTGCGACAAAAATATACCGGGTGATCCATTTAAAATAACGAAGTTATTTGTTTGAAATTTAAGATATTGGGTCGGTAAATACTAACACCCTGTATAGTATTTGCACACAAGTGAAAACAATTTTCAATAGCCCATCTTAGTAGCTGTCTAACTTCCAATAATCATTCATCAACTCTTCTCCATACCGAAGAAATACGTCACTAAGTACTACGATGCATTTGATAAAATTTTCATAAAAATCAAGTTAGCTATAATAAAACGGTAATGTTTAGACCAGTCGAAATAAATGATCTATACGCCAAAGTTGTTGCTGAATTCAATTGTTTGAAAAAAATAGGGTAATCCATTTAAAAAAATGAAGTTGATTGTGCTTCCGGCGAAACCGGAAATAGAAAATATGTACTAATATTTTCTAAAAGTTTTCCCCCATGCCCAAAATAACTCTGCAAATTTACAAATATGGATCTTGCTTAGTTGCTGAGATACGGCTAACGTAAGCTCGTCCTGTTACACCCTGTATATCATTGAGAATTATATTTATTAGAGAATTGGAAACAGTTAGTGAGTATGTATGTGTTTATGACAGCAAGGAGAAGCTGTTCGACATCAACAGGTTGTTAAACTAATTGTGAAATACTTCTCTAAGTTATACAGATTTAAAATATTTACACCCATCGCTTTAGTAATTATTATTGAACTTAGTAATATTATTGAACTTAATAATATTATCTACGTCTCCTCCTTAGAAGCCTACTAGTTCTTTTGACATATAATCTCATAGTATCACCCATTAGCTGAAATGCATTGATCCACGAAATTTGATAGATGTTTTTTATAGCGCATTAGTATGCACTGTTAGTATGTGCCAACCAAAAGTAACTAAATTGTAAGAATGGCCATTCTTATGATTCTTCGTCTGATGGTATTGGTTGTAGTCCAGATATCCAGATATTTATATTATCCAGATCTCCAGATATTTTTTAATAGCAGTTTTATGTATGATGCAACTACTGTTCTATCTGCTAATGATTTTTAGTATTTATTCTCTTTGTGCGTTGCATGTAGCTTGAGTCCTACCATATAAACATCTTTGTTTGGCAGAGTAGGGACCTATAGAGGTAACGCTAACTAAACTTGACTCTTAGATACCTGGGAACAACATTCTACTGAATTGTCGCAAAGCTGTAGCACTCACGAGAAAACTAAAAGGAATGACATCTGCAAAGCCTTCACCGCTAGCCCCCATAAGTTTAGCTAGACTAATTATTTTATCTACATATGTTGGGGATGTCTACTTTTTATATGAACTGGAATAGAATAGATTGTTGTAAGGTCTTGTTTACATATATCACATCTATATCGATAAATTTCTATAGACAAATATTGGAAGAATCTCATTAAACATATGACCAATACAATTGCTCTTTCGTTTATTCAATATCGATTGCAACATAAAGTCACGTGTTAACAGTATAACAGATTCGTTAGAAACTCTATAAACAGTCCTGCCAATTTCGCTTCTAAAATTCGAATGTTTTCCTAATTCCGTACATTGACTGATAAGTTTATATATTACGTTCTGATTACTTCAACATAAGTTTCCCTAAGTCATCTTTTCCTCCAATCCTAGCATTAATCAATTTAACACCAAATTAGAAATGTCAGGAAAGAAGCAACAGACTTCCCACAAGTTTTATTCATAAAAAAACATTTTTTAGGTAAATGAATGACGATATTATTTCTTCTACCATAGAGCTAGTCCAATTTGAAGAAGTGAAAGACTACATACACTTAGGGGTATTGATATCTAATGAATACGAAGAAAGAAAGAAATAGACCTGCGTATAGCAAAGTGTAATAATTGTCTACGAGGGCTCCACAAAGTGCTAAAATCGAAATCAGTGGCAAGAAAGACAAAAGTATGAATTTACAAAACAGTGGTACGACCAACTTTAACATATGAATGTGAGACATGGATCCTTACTCAGAAAAACCAGCAAAAATTACACATCCAGGAGAGGAAAATATTAAGAAGGATTTTTTGGAGGACAAAATACGGCGCTGGGGTGGGAAAGAAGGACGGATCTGTATGAATTGTTTGGAGACAAATCTATCGGGCAATTTGTAGAAGCCAGTAGGTTGCAATGGTTGAGAGCAGTGTGAAAGACATTGCTTGGAAGAATCCGCAAAGAAAGAGGAAAAGTTGTAGACCGAGGAAAAGTGGAGCAAAGCACAGAAAGAAATGGAAGAGAGTCACACAGCTCACAAGCTGTATATACATATTTATGTATATAGAGCAATTCCTTCAAAATATTCGCAGAAATCTGGGCGAAATACCTTACAGCCTTGATGAATTCGAAAATTCGTATTTTCACGATGCATTTGTTATCGGATAACACATGTACAGTGTGTTCCCGGAAGAACTGAACTTAACACAAAAATGCCATTCTTTACAAATTTTTTTACCTGTCTCCACCAGTTCTGAAACAAAAATCTAAATATTCCTTTTAGCAGGTGAGAAAATTAAAGAACTACACTTGAATTAAAGACAAAACATTTTGTTTTATTCAGCGTCGTGCTTTCCAACGCCTACACAGTTTTCAGCCCTACGAATAAATTTTTTATAAACATTGTGGGTCATATCTTCAATGGCCGAATATACCGCTTCTGTAATTTCTTGTTTTAAAATTTCGATATTGTTATCTAAATTAGTATTATAAACATGTTGTCATCACTATCAAAAAAATGTAATGAGCCTAAATCAGGGTAACGAGCAGTCAATTAAGAGGTCCGTAACGACCTATCCATTTTCCATCCATTCTTTGTAAGTTGCTAAATATGTGATTTAACTGTGTAGATCTTTTTCGTAAGAACAATTTCGGATTTCTTTCTACAGGATCTAGAGCCAATATTGTAGCAGTATCTTCTTCATGGTGTATCCTTTTTCTTTTCTTGATGTCAGGTACACTCTTCTTCCATATTTTATCTACCAAATTTCGTAATGCAAACGTAAATATTAGTCCATATAGAAAATCTCACCGGTTCCATAACACCGAACACGGTTAACTCTTTCGTTTTAAAATTAGCACTACTATCATTAAAGATTCACAAATACGTAGGAGAATGACCAATGACACGTAACTTACCATAATGTGTTTAATAATAATATGAAACTTTTTTGCTTAAATTTTTGCGTTTTTTTAATTTTCTCCGTTGCTAAAAAGAATATTTAGATGTTTGTTTCAGAATTGGTTGTTTTGAGCTAAGCGAAAAATTTTATAAAGTATGACATTTTTGTGTTAAGGTCTAAATTTTTTTTGTTACTGTTCAATCCATCAGGGGACACATTGTATATTTTTCAGTTTGACATATGTTAGCTGGGGGTATCTAGTTTGACATTCATGCATTAATTTATCTATCAATCAAAATTTAAATAGCATTGAGAAGAAGTTTAATGAAACGTCTGAAAGTATGTTTTCGTAATTTTTTTGACTCACAATAAGCATTTCAGCTCTGAACAGGTGATAGTTATTAGCTAATAAAATTGGTATGGACTACTGTATTTATTTATCTGAATAAGAGACAACACTTGCTTTAAACGTTACAAGCATAAAATAGTAGACGAAGGAAAAAGGATTGAATTACAGAAATAAGGATTGTGTGACAGCTCTATACCAAAGGTATAGTAAATGTTCATCTTAAATAATAGTGAGAACTTTGAAGAAACAAGAAGTTTAGGAAGTATTTTGGACAGCATTAAACTCTGAGAAGGAGATAATTGTTAGCTAATATAATTGCTATGGGCTTTTGATCTTATTTATCTGGATTCGAGGTTTAATAAAGTACTAGTTGGACTTTTAGAACTTGATCGTAAAAGTGTTTACAAGAACTCTCCACTACAACAATAGACATCACTCTCAAAACCCAGAAAATTTCCAGAATACCTGCATATGAGAAATCACAATATTGGTACACAGCCAGTTATTGTTTCAATGTGCAGTACATACTCCACATTATTATGTTTGTGTCTGAAGATATTTAGATTAACAGTTTCCTAGAAGATGTAGCATTAAAAGACAATCAATGAATTAATCAGATCATTAGAGATGACGGCATTTGATTGCTTTTTAGAGAGAATATTTGATGTAAAAATTTAATTTTATTAATCTGGAAAGAAGATGTTGAAACTATAAATTACGGATGAAATTTCATCCAATAGTTTTTTAGCTAGATATGCAATATTGATAGATAGAAACCGAAACAAACAAATTTCATTAATAGTGTCAAATAGTAGCCATTATGAACATTTTTAAAACGTTTTAGCAATGCCTAGCTTATTGTTAGTTTCGGGAACTAAGGAATTTCTTATTAGATACCCTATATTATTTAAATTTTATTTCCAAGTTTAATAAATACATAAATAAATAAAGTGTTAACATATTATTCAAAATGTGTACCACTTAACCCATCTCACCATTTCGAAATTTAAAAAGGGTGACACTATACAGACGTTAATATCGTCGTGGGCGTTTTTGATGTCAAAATGTGTTGTATGAATACAAGTTGACGTGTCACAGCTTTTTTGTCTGAGATACTTTATTCAAGAATTGTTCAGAGGGTATGATTTTAAATGTGATTGAATTTAGTAGAATATGCATTACGTAGAGGCTTAAATTTTGAATGCTCTTATGAATAATACAGGCAAATAAAATTTACAGTTATTGCTTAAGTAAGACCATGATGTTCCAGGTAATATACTTAATGAAATGACCATTATTGAAACAAACGTTTTCCAACGGTTTCGGTTAGATGTTATATTAGGAAAGGTAAGATGTATACGTACCGAAAATGCAAGTGTTACAAGACACGCAAAAATTACAAAATGCTTCATTATAATTTGTTAACAATCAGAACAATTTTACTGAGGTTATATTGACGAGAACTTTCTTATATACAAATGATAACGATAAGTAAAACCAAATAGACATGCTATCGACACTAGTATCAACTCGTACATATTTAAAAATAAGCACAATAATCACGTAGAATTCAAGTGAAAGAAATATTCTTGTACAGTATGTTGTTACTGATATTGGATGTATTTTCATCGTTGTAAAAAAATAAGTACACAATGATGACCCTTTCCGGAATACATATTTCCACAAGCACTAAAATATGTGTTTTTATTGAAATTCTGTAATGAAATTTTTCTAACACAATTGTTAGCGTCAAAGCTGCTATATTTTCTTCCTAAATCGGTACTTGATAAATATGCAAAAGTGTGTATTTTACATCTCATACAACTCATTAGGTTTTTTGAGGCTGTGTTTTGTCATTCTAACCTAGGTACTTTTGGTATAAATGAGTTTCTTCTTTCTCTTTTTATACAAGGTGCCACTTGCATAATGATTTCATGGACCACTTCATGTAAATGCAACCAGATTGTAAACAATTGGTTTATGGTTCATTGTTTTTAGGTTTTCTCCGTTTTAAATTTTAATATTGGCGCAATTGAATTGATGCTATTTTTGAAGAATTCGAAAAATATAATTCATTGATTTATCCGGACCATATTTTTCTTCATTCACAAGCGATAAATTTTGTTTACAAAAATAGAACGGATTTGAATGAATTTAATGAATTAATTTCTGTCTAGTCAGTCAGATGTAGTCATAAATAACGTATTTATTCTTGCAGTTTTAGCATAAAACGACGACCAAAAATTCGAATACGCAAGCACCTGCCTCGCCTAAATACGAACGATATTTTACATATTGGCAGCATAAATTGATTCGATTATGATATTTACATAAAACTGAATGTCTTGCGAGCGATAACATAATTCGGAAATTTTTATGCAATTCAATGCCTTTTATATACAGTATGTCGCATTTCATATTTAAGAACCTTTTTTGGGACAAATATTTATTTTATCATTGATACTTTTTTGCGAAGAAAAAATCTCTTACTTTTTTGTGAGCGCTGACTAATATAGAAGAGTTTAGTTACTGCATGTCTGTCTACAAGTATTAAACGTAGCAAAATGTCTAGAGTTCGAAGACGTCAAAATTATCACCATGTTAGTGACTTTGACTACTTTGGGTGATGTTGGTTTGTCCTATCGGGAAATTGGTTATCGTCTTAATTGTACTGCTGTGACGCTAATGCGTGTGTCGTGTTTGGACAGAAGAAAGTAGAGGAACACGAAGAAGACCAACTGGTCAACCAAGGCGTCCCACAAAGCATCAAGATAGGCGCTTCAGACAACTGGCTCTACGACACCGTTTTGCTACAATACGTCAAATCACTGAACAATGGTTTGGAGAAAAAAATAGACCTATTACTATGCGTACACTATATCGCCGCATTCGAGCCTTTGGACTTTCTTCATACCATCCACGATTAGTGCTTCCTTTGACTGTGGACTACTGTCGTCAACGCTTGAACTGGTGTAGAGAACGACATCATTGGAAAACAGAATGGCATAATGTTGTTTTCAGAGAAGAATCACGATTCTGTCTAGGTATGCACGATGGCCGTAGAAGAGTACGACGCCAGCGTGGAAAGCGACGCGATATTGGGTTTGCTGTTGAGAGGCTTGTACACAGGACTGTTGGAGTAATGGTTTGGGAGGCTATTGCTTATGGTAGCCGAACAGCTGCGCGTTATGTCGATGATGTCTAACAAACCACTTTACTAGCTTATCTAGACGGCCATCCATACGTTTTTTTCCGCAAGACAATACACGTCTCCGTATTACTCGTGGACTTTCTCCAAGAAGCAGGCGTCAACTACTTGCCGCGGCCACCCCATTCCCAGGATTCAAAGCCCATCGAACATGTGTCGGATATCGTGGGGAGGAGACTGTCCATTTTGCACCATCCTCCACAAACTTTCGCGCAGTTAAGTTCAAGTTGCTTGGAGCGATGTGCCACAAGCAGATATCGAACATCTCATGTTGTTGATGCTTAGACGTGTACCGGAATGTACCCAGCTATGGGATCGCCAAACACAGTATTAATTTTTCTTCGTGTTACATGTTAGTAAAATTTCTTGCAAATGTTTACTTCTAATGCCACTGAGTATAATTTGGTGTCATAGTTATGCTTCGGAAAGTGATTAAACGTAAATAAAACAATCATAAAATAAAGTGTTTATAGTCACAAACATTGTTAACGCTAATTGTCTATTACCAAGAATTGTAATGCTCTTCTCTATTGATTTGTGTTTATCTATTCGTATGAATTACCGATCCTAATTTGTGGTCGTACAATAATCATTGCAATTAAAGTATTCCTCAATATAGCGCAATGGTTTTTTAATTATGAAATATTTCTATTATATGCCAATAGATCCGTTTGTTTTTGTTTGTCCTTTGCCGATGGCAATTAGGAATTGTATTATTATCTTATTTATTGTAATAAAACGAATATGTATCTATTGAAAGCAATGCCACAATGGATTTTTCTCTTTATTGTATTAATAATAGAGACATATCCAGCGCACTGTGAGCTTTTCGGTAGTAGATGTAGAGAGCTTTACAAACTTGTTTTGTGCTGACTAGCACGTTACGAATATAATACGATGTTGGTTTCAATATAGTTGCCAACGGAAGGAAGTTGTTGGCAAAATCCCTTGTTGCCGTCGGTAACAAAGTTTACTGTACAATGAAGTGCTTATTTTACAATTTATTAAGGGCACTTCCGTTTTGTACGCTTCAAAGTGTTTGCATTGTGTGTTTAGTAATTATTAGGTAAATAGAATTTATAGAAGTGTTCTTTTAAATCGCAACTAAGCTAATATACAGGAATAAGATTTATAACGTTAGAATGAATGTTTCACCTGTGTTTGAGCTTAATTAGTCTTACCCGACATAATTCTTTATGATCAGCATTCCACAATTTTTGGGCACGACTATTGAATTCTATAGTAATATATCCTAGTCGCTTTTGTTTATAATGAAAAAGTAGGCTCTATTCTTTTCAAATTACTTTATTGTAGGTATCCGTTAGATTGAAATGTAATTTATGCTCTGCACAAACCATTCTCTAATGAAAAATGTAAAAGCTCAAACTTTGGGTTTTTTGTACTACTATGTATGGATGGGAGGACAATAGAAAAGCCTTCTAGTGGCAGAACACTCCACGATAAATGCAAGCGAAAGCACGTTTATCAGGATCGGCTAACAATAAGTTAGCAAAAATGGTGTTATTTTTCCGACTTCTGACTATTGGTAGGATTTTTGACATACGACCATGAAGTAGCATCTATATAAGGTCGGCAAAAAGAAAGATGAAATCGGCCGTCTATGCCAAGAAGATCTAGACACGACAGAATAGATTTTGTGAAAATGTGTTCCTGCCAGTCGTATTCGA
>SMLS01048008.1:0-15293 GCA_004785975.1 Popillia japonica | reverse complement strand
TGAATAAATGGTAAGGAATAGTCCAAATATAATACTTCGCCACTAATTAAATTTACCATTTTTGCTATGTAATTATGTTTCTACGACTTAGTAAAGATGTAAAATATATTGTGCTTAGACTATAACCTCAAAATTTTCACCGTTGTATTTAAATTTACGGGGCCAACTACTGTAAAGGGATTTTGAAACATTGTATAGTTATTGGCACACCTGCCAACTACTATCATTGTGGATACTAAAATATATTTTACATTCGGTTGGAAAAATGAGCTTAGAATAATTCATTTTACTTTAAACTGTACTATATTTTTTAAAACTTTAGTGATTTATAGTTGTTGGCCTCTGCCAATTACTGTACCATTCAACATGCCAATTACTATGCTTTGTTATCTACCTATAATACTTTCATTTCCCTTTGCCTAGAATAATGCCGTATACGTCAAAGGATGTGGACGATGCAGTTGCTGCAATAAAATCTGGCATGCCTAAGCGAGAAGCCGCCAAAAGATTTGGTATACCACGATCTACATTGCAATTTCGCTTGTCAAATAAATTTGTCAAAACTTCACATGGGCCCCTTCCTATCCTTTCTTTAGAGGAAGAGAACATGTTAGTAGAGTGGACAAAGGAGTGTCAACGAAAAGGTTTTCCGCGTAGAAAAGATGATATTATTTATTCTGTTAAACAGTTTTTGGAGGCAAAACCACGAGCGAACCCGTTTAAGAATAACACCCCCGGTATTGGATGGTACAAAGCGTTTTTACGTCGTCATCCAGACTTAGCTGAACGTAGGCCTGAAGCGGTAACATCAGCTTCAGCTAATGTCAGTGAGAGAGACATCAGAAAGTGGTTCAGTGATATATATTCATATCTTACAGAAAAAGAGCTACATTTAATCCTTGGTGATCCAACTAGGGTATTCAACGCGGATGAAACCGGCTTTCAACTATGCCCTCAAAAGAACAAAGTCTTAGCGCCAAAGGGTACGCGCAATGTATATGAAATTGACTCCGGACCAGCAAAGAGTTCTGTTACTGTAATGTTTGCATTTAATGCTGCAGGAAGTAGTACACCGCCTCTAATAGTTTACCCATTAAAAAGAGCAAAAAAGAAATCATCAATTCCCTTCCTGAAGGTTGGAGTATAGGTATGAGTGACAGTGGGTGGATGAAGCGCGAAATTTTTTACGAGTATATAGGTAATGCATTTTATACAAGCGTTAAAAAACAAAACATCCAGTTTCCTATTATCTTGTTCGTTGATGGTCACGCAACGCACCTGGATAAAAAAATTAGCGACTTGTGTACAAAATTAGATATCGTATTAGTTTCACTATATCCCAATTCGACAAGAATTATACAACCGTGCGATGTTTCTACATTTAAACCCATTAAAGATGGCTGGAAAAAAGGAATTATAGAATGGAGACGAAATAATCCTACAGAACTAATTACCAAGGAACAGTTTGCCCCCATATTAAAATGTGTTTTAGATAAAGTCATAAAACCTGAAGTAATTACCAACGGATTTAGGGCTTGTGGAATATTTCCCTGGAATCCTAATAATATTGATTTTACAAAATGCTTAGGACGAAGCATAGATGCAAATAATAACAATGAAAATAGTAACTTGAATAACGACGTAGACAACCTCACATTTCGTACGTCAACTCTACATTACACAAAATTTGCACAAATAGTAGGTTTAGAAAGAATAAACCAATTCAAAGAAATAGACAACATGGATAGCGACGAGGAAAATACCGACTTTAGAATATTGTATAAATTGTGGAAAGCCTTTGATAATAAAAATGACGAAATTCATTTAAATGACAAGATTGATCAATATTCTCTTAATTTGAGTAGCAATATGCCAATGAATATGGATACGGAATATCCGCAAACAACACCAAATGAAGTAGGAAAACACTCCACAGGCAAAGTTACAATTCTTCAAGATATAGACGTATCAGATATTCCTATTATTTTTGAGGAAGATTTGATTCCAACAGTTGAAGTTACTTATATTCAAGGAGAACTGTAGTCAGACAGAATGGATAAAGAAAACTATAACGAACTAGAATTGTCGGCACTGAATACATCATTAGAGACGGCAAAAACTGGAGAAAACGAAATTAGCTTACGACAACATTTGTATTGGCCACGCACACCGGAGAGAAAAGGTAAAAGAAACATCACTAAGCTGCCATATGTTATTACATCATCAGGATGGAAAAGAATGAAGGAAGAACAAGAAAGTGAAAAACAGAAGATAATAATCAATAAAGAGAGAAAAAAGGCGGAAAGAGAGAGGAGAAATTTATTAAAAATAGCAGATGTCAAAAGACCGAAACTATCTAGTAGGGTTTCAAAAACAAAGAAAAATGAAAGCGATAAATCTAAGAAAACTACTGATGGTAATGTGAATAATAACACAGAGAAAATCTGTTCTCCTAGTTGCAGTAGCAACAATCAAAATCAATGGATCGCCGCTGACTTATTGAAGACACCAAAAGGGTTTGACAGAGATATTATATCTTTAAATGATTCTACAGTAGCTGCGCGAGATAATCTTATCCAAGTAACAAAGAAGCTATTTTCGGAAACAGAAAATTTGATTACTAGAGATGGCTTTCCTAATAACGTGAAAGTGTTAAGAGGGTTATGTTATATCTGTGCAAATAATTTGTCTTCTTTATCCGAAGGTGTAAAATGTAAAACCTGTAGAAGAACCTACCACATCACTTGTGTTACAAAGCAACAACAATCACTTTCAGACACCTTTTATTGTAAAACATGTGCAAAAAGCTTACCTAAATAAATAAAGTATTATTCTGCCAGTAACTGTATTTTCAATGGTCCATAACTATGCTTACTGTGCCAATAACTATGTATTTCAAACATTGCAATTTTTACCAATATTTTGCGGAAATCCCGAAATCAAACGTAAAATCCGTACCAGATTTGTAACACTACAATATTTAACTACATATTAACAATATTTTTAATTTATTTTATTGTATATAGTTTACTGCCGACTTAAATCTTTAGATATACTGCCTTAAAGGGCCAATAACTGTATGGTTTACATGCAGGCAATCTCTGGTTATATTTTCACGATTTCGTCTTTAAAATTTTCTTTTACTACAAAAACTGATCATTTGATTTTAATTTATTTCGGATAAAGTCGCTGACCAAGTTCGTTTGCAATATCGGGAAACGATGCTCCGTTGGGAAGGGTTCATCGTGTCTGATTTATTGTTGGGCGATTCATTGTTCTGCAGTAGAGATCAATAAAACGGAAAATATTATAGCATCGCAAACTGCGATTTTATCCTTTATTTGGTAGTATATTTTCATTACTACTTGTGCTCTCACTTGCTTCTTCAGAAATGAATTTTAAATATTATTGTTTAGATTATTATCGGAAATAGTTTATTTGCAGATACATCAAAATCATAACAGCAAAAACACTCATCTAGCGTTACATAGATTTTAAAGAATTGATTATTTTCTATAACAGATCATACTACATCAGCTTTCATACAAATCTAAGCAGACATTTCTGTGCTGCTCAGGAATAGAACTACATGAAAAAGGGCTAAGTATGTATCGGAGTAATATGTACATATAAGAGAGAATTTCAAATGGATATCTTATGCTGTTAAGCAAAATGTGTCAACGTAAATGTCCAAGCATTAATATAGTTAACAATATTATATTGGCTTGATACATATAGGATGTTCTAATATAACTATGGAACTGTCATGTTGTTTATTATGCTAACGGCTTTTATTTGCAATTGTTTGTTTACCGGAATTTATCACCCCTTACGTTATTATGGAAGTAAAGTTCGCCTTATGTTTACTTACGTATGCATGAATAGTGATAATGTTTTATTTATGAAGAGCTTCATAATGCCATTATGTCACGCAAACCCATTCCGCGGGCTTTTCATAGGTAAGATATATCATTTACATTTTTTGCAAGTTTTATCTACATATTGCCACGGAAAGTGCGAATACATATGCCACAAGTGTGAAGCGTAGCAAAATGATTAGAGTTCAGGAAGACCATCCAGATTTTGTGATAAAACCAAGCGGACAGTTTTGCAAGAAATTTCATTAAGAAGAGCTTTTTCTTTGCAAATTTTTAGAAGAATAAACCTAAAATGTGATCATAGTTTTGTAAAGAAATGGATTACAACACGAGAAGGCCACAAATACGTCAAAATGCAAAAAAAAACATCATTACCAACACATCATATTAAAGGCTTAGTTTTGCAAAGAAAGTATGTTTATTGCGGGGAATTGTTTGACCATGAACATACCTTGCCGTGATGAAAAGAAATATAATTTTGAAGTGCCCGATGAATTCAATTACTACTGGCACGATCTAAGAAAGGGCAGAAACGTTTATTCTCGTTGTGCTTTTGGAGGTGGTAGTATTATGGAACGGGCGACATTTAAAAAACGTGCCAAAAAAAGATAGCTTTTGTGTTTGCTTCAAACCAAGGCAGAATTAAAACGCTCAACTGTAGAAACTTGGAAAAACATTGAAGATGGTGTGAGTAAGTTAATTAAAAGTACTCCACGCATGCTACAATCCTACGTCCTACAATCAAGCATTAATAAGAAGTTATTATCTAAAATATATTTCGTTACTATTATATATACAAGGTGAGTCAAAACTCGGGGGCCTCAATTTTCTCATTAAATTTAAATGGAACACCCTATAGTTTTATGAAGTTTCGTTAGATATTTATCGGCTCTTTGGTTTTTGTGAACCATTCCCTATACCTAACTCTTTGGGTTTAGAAGATATTTCAAATTTAAAATAAAAAATTGTGCATAAACCGGTGTTAAATATTATATTCTTTAGCCGCTAGTAGTAGGAGGTAGAAACCGACCAATATGTGGTGGCGTTGCCAGGCTGTACCACATTCAGTTACACCAAGAGTTGTTGAACGAAAATTTTCCCCGTACTGTTGCATTTTGCGAATGGCTTCAACAACAGATCTATGATAGGATAGATTTCGTCAAACGTCTGGAGATGAAGCAACATTTCACAAAAATGGAAGAGTGAATAAACACACCTTTCATTATTATTCTACCGACAATTGCATATCACACAGGCATAGAACAAACTAGGTGGTCTTCTGAACATTTGGGATGGCATAGTTGGAAATTACGACATTGGATCACATTTCTTTGATGGACGACTAAATAGTCAACTTTATTTAGACTTGCCTCAGAACAGTTTACAACTATATTTGGAAAATGTACCTCTGAATGTACGTCAAAGAATGTGATTTTTGCACAATGGGGCTCCGGTACATAACACTGCATTAATCCATAACCGTTTTAATACAAAATTTATTTTTTCTGAGTACTGATGGCAGTACTGTTAGTAGATCATTTGAACTACGACTACAATGGTATTGGTGTTATCGGTCAACATTTTGACAATTTTGTTTAGTATACTTTTTCCTTTTCTTGCACAGCGTGTAACTTAATTCATAAAATTTAAAAGGAAAGCAATTTTTCATTTCAAATCGAACAAAATCGAAAGAGCCGATAAATATCTATCAGAATGTCATAAAAATATAATAAAAAATATAATAATAAAATACAATGTTGCATTTAAATTTTTGAGAAAATTATGGACCCGAATTTTGGATCACCTTGTATACAAGAATTTTTCTTTTTGTTCAATTCTCGGACTAACAAAAATAGAAAACGTAGCCAAACCATGTAATGGTGCGAAAAAGGTCGTATATTCTTTTATTACCGTAACTAGCATTCATTCATCTTATTTTAGACTTAAAAATGGTTATAACTTTTGAAATACTCGGTATCGATCCAACAAATCCTATATGAAAAGGCTCGCAAAAGTAAGCAGATTTGAAAAATGCAAAAAAAGTATAGCGTTCCATTAAAAGAAAACGTAAGTTAGGTCGGGCACGTCGTTATATGTGCAACTAATACTGAGATATGAACTTGAGAACACCTCCAAGTTTTTTTAATAACTTTTATGTCGGATATATTGAGATTCCACGCACTACTTAATGCGCCACCCTGTATGCATGTATGTAATACTATGAAACACTTAATGAGTAAATAATATAGCAATTCAATATATCGTTGGATTAAAGGATACACTTTTACGCAAGTGTTTAATTTCAATTGTTCTTCACCTTTAGCCGGACTTTTGATAAAACAACGACACAGTGTCTTCGCTTATAATTCCCTCTCTTTTTAATGACCCGGTAAAGTAATTACTTTTTGTATATCAGAAAGCTTTCCAAGGGTTCATTTGTCAATCTCTACGCTACTGTCTGTACAATATACGAACGACAGGCGACGTTTTTATTGTATATGTATGTATATAAAAATCAAAGAGAATTTATTCGTTTTTGTACAGCGGTGCTTTCCAATTTGGAATACAGTCTTTATTATAGGGTACTTAATACAGTTTTATTACATCTCTTTTTAGATTACCAAGATAGTGTTATTTCCGGCGAATGTAAGAGTTCTCATTTCAATTGTAAATTTGACTGGCATAAAATACTACTGCAATCTTTCCCAATCAAATATACATGCATGCTATAAAATCTTTTTAAAATTAAATTAAATTGTACAGAACGAGGGTTTCTTCTTTGTACCGAGTTGCTGTTTCCATTGTAATATTTTCAGGCATCTAACATGTAATAGAGCTTGCTCCTAGAAAAAGCTTTAAGTGTATGTATGTATGTACATACAGAATGGGTAGGGTATTCGATTTATACTAACCTGAGCGTGTACATCTAATGATTACTTTTTTAGGAGTACATACGCAATGTACACACACGTCTAAAGTTCTCGACAATAATATTGTCAAAATTAGTCCTCAGTCATGGACACGTATCTCTTATGCCAGGGTTAAGAGTTGGCACTGGTATCAAATAAAGTTGGCACAATAACAATTGAGAGAGGAAACAAAAACGAATGGCGTTGTAAAAGATACAAATATATTTGCAGCTTATTTCTTCAATACAGGTATATATTTGTCACAAAAAAATTAGAGTTTGTGACCATAACAAAAAATAATATGCTGATATAGTTAGTTGATTTAGGGTTTAAATACTCTTGTTTAATGATAGTAAAACTATATACAAGAGAAATTAAATACAGGATGGCGCATTAGTCCGTGATAGCTCGATATATCCGGCATTATAAAAGTTATTAAAAGAAATTATTAAAGCTCTCTATCTTAAAATTAGTGGCATATATGCAGGGTGTTTAATAATACCGCGCCAGATCCAACTTTTTTAAATAGAACGTTATACATTTGCTTGCATTTTTAAAATCTACTTATTGCGACGTTTCGAGGGGATATCCCAATATGTAAAGTTATGACCACTTTTAAATATTAATTAAGAGCGCTAGCTCCGGTATGAAAATAAATATACGACCTTTTTTGCACCATTACATGGTTTGGCTATCTCTTCTATTTTTGCTGTGACGAGAATTTAACGAAAGAAATATTTCTTGTATACAAGGTGAGTTAAAATTCGTGTCCTTAATTTCCTCGTTAAATTTAAATAGGACACCTTGTATTTTTTATGATGCCCCGATAGATATTTATTAGCGCTTTTATTTTTGTTAACCATTCCCTATACCTAACTTTGGGTTTGGAGGATATTGCAAATTTAAAATAAAAAATTGTTTTCTTTTATGAATTAAGTTGCACGCTCTGCATTATCGATAAAGCTAAAAAAACACACTAAACCAAATTTTTAAAATGATAACCCATAACGTTCATACAGTGGTGCAGTCGTAGCTCAAACGATCAATTAACATTTGTACATTAACAGCACGAAAAGCTTTGCCTATAGTTCCCGTGATCTTACCGGTACTTAATACACCCATCTTTTATGTAATCCCCCAAAAAAATTGTCAAGTTTAGGAATCGAACTGTTCATACGACTGGTCCGCCTCTGCCAACCCATCTGTTGAGAAACTGTGTATTAAGATGGTTATAGATGAATGCAGTGTTGTATCCGGTTTCCCATTGTGTGAAGCCTACATCCTGTGACGTATTTTCAGAGGTACATTCATCAAATATAGGGGTAAACTGTTTTGACGAAAGTACAAATACACTTGATCATTTACTCTTCCACCAGAGAAATGTGGTTCAATAACCTAATTTCCAACAATGTTTAGTTATGTTCTTGTGTGGTATGGGCATTGGGGCTAGAATAATGATAATGGCTGTGTGTATTCACGCTTCCATTTGTGTGAAATGTTGCTTCATCTCCAAAAAGCAAACATTCAACAAATTCTATCCGATCATGAATTTGTTGTTAAACCCATTCGCAAAACATAGCATAGACAATTTTCGTCCAGCAACTCTTGGTGTAACTGAACGTGCTATGGATGGAAATTGTGTTTTGTTAATATTGTTTGAACGGACTTTGGACTATTTATTTTGCTGATGCGAAATATCGCGTTGACTACTATGTGGGTTTTCTACAACGCATGCGATCACATTCGTTTTCATCGGTAGGACATTTTTTTCTTTTCGTGTTTTTCATAGTGGCCGACGGCACCAGTGGTCGGATTGTATCTGTAGCAACAGATACAAACCTGCGATATCGCAATTTTTTATTTTAATTTGAAATATCTTCTAAACCCAACGGATTAGGTATAGGGAATGGTTAATGGTTAACAAAGAGCTAACAAATATCTATCGAAACATCATAAAAAATACAGGGTGTTCCATTTAAATTTGACTAGAAAAGTAAGGACCCGAGTTTTGACTCACCTTGTATGCAAGAAACATATTTTCTTTCTTAAATTCTAGACACAGCAAAAATAGAAGAGATAGCCAAACCATGTACTGGTGTGAAAAAGGTTGTATATTTATTTTCATACCGGAACCAATTCTCTTAAATGTAAAAATGGTCATAAGTCATAACTTTTTAAATATTTAGAATATACCCAGAAAGCCCTATATGAGAAAGCTTGTAAAAGTAAGCAGATTTTCCAAATCCAAAATAAACGATCCATTAAAAAAATTTTTGGTCTGGCACGGCGTTATTAAACACACTGTATAATTGCAACTAATTTGAGACATGGAGCTTAAGAATATTTACATCTTTTCTCTATATTTTTTTAAATAATTTTTATATTAGATATATCGAGCTTCCACGTATGTACTTATGCGCCAGTCTGCAGTGGGCGGTATACCGTTTCACCTCGTCTACGGATACAATACGGCAGAGAGTGAGGATATTGTCTGTAGGTATTTTTTCTTTGAAAATAACAATATTTTTCAGAGAATCACGCTTATATAATAAATGATACAGTACGCTAAACGCTACAATTATTTCGTAAATAAATAAAGGTAGTAGGTAGCACAAAATACAGCATACAACTCAATTAGTCGAATTTTCCCATTGACGTCAGTGTGAGCCGATTTTATCATCTACAAATAAAATAAGAAACCCGTTTTAGTCCACTAAAGCTTTCAGAATAGTCCTTCTGCCTACTAAATCTGGAATGATGTTCTTTCCCTGACAAAATTATTTTACTGGAAGTAAACAAGTATAATCGGATTCTTTCAGAATAACATTTTTATCTTCTCCGATTAAGTCCTGTTTTGAGTTCTCCAATTCAGATATGTTTTATAATTGACCGTATTTGATCTACCATATAATGAATTATTTAGTTGGCTTGATAGGGTTAAACCGCAATTAACCAGGTAAAATTTTATCTATATTATAGTAACAACTATTATGACAATAATTTATTGCAAAACCTTGTGTGTGTAGCACATTTATAATTTGTTGTTATTTTGTAATTTATCGTCTAAACAGTCTCCTTTTTACGTAGGTAATCAAACATTGTCCTGGAATCAGTACTTTTATTTCCTTTGCGCATACGTTTGGGATTCCTTTCATTCATCATTGATACTGGTTGCTAATAGTGATTGCA
Source organism: Popillia japonica (assembly GCA_004785975.1). Lineage (NCBI taxonomy): Eukaryota > Metazoa > Arthropoda > Insecta > Coleoptera > Scarabaeidae > Popillia > Popillia japonica. Next base: position 5,317 of record SMLS01048008.1, on the reverse strand, counting down.
GGTTGCCTTAAACACCTTGGTGACAGAGTTTTGCATGTGAAGCTAACTGGCAAATATTCATATTGCTTTTAAGCATTTGTAAACTTCGATGAAGTAAGATCTTTCTAGCGGGAAAAAATTATAGATAAATAATACTAAATAGACTTATAAATAAATAGACTTTCATCTTTTTTTATAAAACGAAATTTGAGACCGAATTCCAATTATACGTGGTAAGAGCATACAAAGAGATGTTATTAATACTCTTCTTTGTTGTTTAGTAAGAACTACGTATTCAAATACAAATATGTAATGACTGAATTAATAATACAATACCATTTAATCAATGAAACGATTCTGCGGTATTGATTTCAGAGAATTGATTTTCTTTTTTTAACATGTACATATTTGAGCCTGATATACTTATAGTCACATTTTTTTAATTAAGATAAAATTACATTACCTATATATGTATAAGCTTTATTGTGATTTGCTTTTGTAGAAAAACGCGAAAACATCGTCAGCATTTGATAGAGCTTGCGAGATCACGCATATTGCTCCCTATAAATAGGATGCGATACCGCCTTGACCTAACACTATTACTGTTGTGTAACGTGCAGAGTTAACTGGCGATGGCTAACAAGATAAGTAATTGTGAGCGAACAGGTTGTAATGGCACTACCGCAAAAATAAAGCTTTAATAAAACTTCATTTAAACTTAAAATGAAGTAATAGATGAGGGCATCAACCTAATTTTCTTTACTTATACAGCTGGAGCCCTCTAATTTGTATTACAAATGTAAAAGATTTCAGATTAAAAAGCTGAATTTTATCAGTAGAGCTTATTATGTAGTTGATCTAAAGTTGTCACAGAGATTGGAGAATGAAATTATGTAAGCTATTAGAGGACATGCATGTATTTCAAAAATACAACAGGTAGTCGAAATTAATTTCGAAATGTTTTTATAGAAGACGATTTTTCATAAAACGTCGAATGCAAAATGTATCAGCTTTGTCGACTACTGACTATAGTTTGTTTACGATACCAGTCGAGGCATGACATCAATACACGTCATAGTGGCGGTACGCATTATTGCCACATCTTTTCTCTAATATGTTATGTATTAAGTCATGATAGCTCATTGACATGCAGTTTGCGTTAACGGGTAAGTTCCTCAACACGAGATGGCAACATCATACAGGACAGGCATAGACCTTTGCATGGAAAAAATCCGTTTATCTTTGATAGTGAGAAGAGTTATTTTTGGGTATTTCGGTTTGCATAGGTAGCTACTTCTGATTTTACCGGTTATGGCGTACATATAACAAATTTTGTGTTAGAGTTTTTCGTAATGGATCTTCAACCAATGCTTTTTGATGTGCTGGATCTTCTGCTGTATCCAAAGTAACTCCAAATCTTGTAGTGAAAATGTTTTATATGAAACCAAAAAAAGGAGGAATAGATCTTTACCAATCCAACCAACAAATTCTTGCCAGTTCTAAGATTGTCGCAGCTAGGCGCTTTGTTTTTAGATATATAATTTCTTTTCAGTAAAAAGCTGACATACGCTGCTTCCGAAGCAATAAAGCATCATGAGAAAGACTACAGATGCATAACATTAATACAGTAGCCTAGATTTGTCATATTTCTTGCAGTAAAAATGAGAGAGAGTGATTTAACTACTTTTAATCCGTTCAGTAGAATATAAGAAATTAAATCTTGGAGTTTTTTGGTTTTAGTCGAGAATTGCCAATTTATATGTTAATTTAGCAATCCTGTTAACTTCAAAAATACAATTTTACCTGGTCAAGTATCTGGAAAAAGTCTAGTATGTCAATATTTATGAGGATGTTAGTTAGTCAAAGGTATATATACTAAATCTATCTCTACACCTACATACATACATAGATGATATGCCTTTTATCGTATCCAAATGTTAAATGTAAATTTGTTAGGCTATAAATAAAAATGAGCATCTTTATAAGAGAAGTACTACAACATAAAAATATCTAAGTAAAATATTCGGTACAAAGTGATTGCGGTATTTTTTTGATGCATGGCCTTTACACTCGCACTTTGTTTCGTTAACCTGTTCAAATCCCCTAACCTATATTTTTTTATTGTTTGGACTTCTACCTACTATTAATAAAAACATGATGACGGTTAGTTCTTTGGTATTGTTTTTATCCTAATTTAACAATGGAAGAACAAGGTGTGCACTTTAGACAGATTTTATTGTATTATTTCCGAAATGGCAAGAACGCATCCCAAGCACCAAAGAAGTTATATGCCATATATGGGAATGAAGCCTTGAAAAGAAGCCAGTGTCAAATTTGGTTTGCTAAATTTCGTTTTGGTGCGTTTTTATAGAAAAATATTAGAACAATCTGGTCGTCCAGTTGAAGTCAATGAGACCCAGATAAAAGGCAGTACAATACGTGATATTGCAGAAAAGCTCAATATATGTATCGCATATGTCAATTGAAGAAAAAATTGGAAAACTTGGCTATGTTAATTCATATGACGAAACGCATTACCATCCGCGATTCGCTTCTGAAACCCAACGAAATCCATTTGTGACTAATTAATGGAGAAGAAAAGTGGATAATTTATAACAACGAGATTGTTTGTGATGTAAGATGAACAAGCCCATACGACATCAAGAGCAGAGATTTACCAAAAAAAAAATACATGCTGTCAGTTTGGTGGTAAGTTCAAATGTGTACGTTCAACAATTCGCCAAACTGAGTGATGCAATTCAAGCAAACCGGCCAGCATTGACAAATGGTAAGGATGCTGTTTTCCACGACGATAATGCAAAATCTCATACCACTTTAGTCACTTGCCAAAAATTATTGGAACTGGGTTGGGATATGTTGTCACAGCCGTCATATAGCCCTGATCTCACGCCTTCAGACTACCATTTATTTCATTCCATGCAAAACTGCTTAAATCGTAACATTTTAAAGAATGCTAATGATGTTAAATCACATTTAATTCAATTTTTGGATAGCAAAGATCAGAAATTTTATTAATGTGGAGTTATGAGGCTTTATGGCAAAAGGTCATCGACAACAGCGGACAGAGCCAACTTTAATAGTCATATTTTTAGCAAAAAATTTAATTTTTTTCCTATCCAAAATCTGCACTTAATCACTTAATTGCCAACGCAATCAATATAATATGCTACATGCATACATATTTGTTGCTATAATAGCTTCTTAGAGGAAACAGTCTGTGATAGAATGGCCTACGGGAATAATTAGTTCATTATTTCAAGGACGTCAAACAACCACATATACGATGCACAAACAATGTTTCTGAAATTTCTGCCAGAGAGTATTCTACTTTGTCGTTTTGCTTGATCTCTTTAAATATACACTAACAGTTAGACCAAAAAGATATTAAAAATTAGGGCATTTTCTTTATATTATCACAATAAAAGTACTCAAACACGTTATAGTATATGTCTATACATATTTTACATATTGGTGTGTTTTGCCAAAAGAGCTGTAGACAGTTTTGATAGCAACTTTGTCTAAAAGGGAGCAAATAATGCAGGCAGACACCATACATACTTTGTGGGCATTCTTGTTTTCATTAAAATGCGGTATAACACATTCATTGTTTAAGGGCCCATTGTTACGAAGATAAAGAAGATATACCAAAAATCGTTGTTGAATTATATTGCATATATGTATTTATTTAAGTATAGCAAATTTAAATAAATGAAACAACACTGGCTGAATTTCTTTTCTGGACGAACTCAATGTGTGTAATGAAATGCAATTATATATCAAAGATTGTAATAATATATTATATTTGCCACACATCACTTATTTTATAGAAATAAATAAACAAAAATATATTTATTATAACATATTTGTATTCTAGAATTGATTTTTAGCAGTAGCACATATATAGAATACATTCAATAATCTCTCCCGACACACACTAACTTACCTCAATAACACTTTTCCTGCAGCAACAGTTTACCTACAGCACATTATTTACACCGCTACGTTGAATATATTTAAATTGAAGTTATTAACTCTTCTTTAATGCAATAGCACGCACTGTTTACAATTAAAAATCGATCAAATCACATCAAGGATCGTTATTTGCATTCTGCAATAGCGTACCTGCAGTAATCAACAATGAAACAATACCTACGGCGTATTACTCATACGTAAATAATTTAATATAAATCCGTGTCTAAAATAGATTAAATCGATATCTTCTACTATTTCTGCTTAATTGTGAGTTAAATTCTAATATAATCGTACTGCGTTAATTTACTTTTAATAATTTTTAGTTTCTTGCAACAAATATGGAACCAACGGGTTAAATGTTTAGTTTTCATTGTTTATTCCCTATAGCAATATTAGTTGAAGATATAAAAATAATTATTCATAGATTTTAGGACAGAATACGGAAGAAGAAGATGCAGACAGAAGGCGTTGAAAGTGAGTGATAAACGCGGAAAGTGCTGCCGTACGACTGTGTGTAGAAAGATGGATTTTCCGTAGAGTGCGGTGGCACAATTACTTCTGCACTGTTTGGGATCACCTCTAGCCGTGGAAAACCGCGCCTGCGCTATATATTGATCAACAACGGTGGCGTTGTTCAAAATCGGCCTGACGCTCTCGGCGTAGGTATGAATTGCGAACAGTGCGAACTCTTAGGACGAAAATGACGTATTAGTGCTCCGGGCGTATATGCAAGCAGGTAGATAGTTGTACGGTAAATTTTTGGCAGCCTCCTTGGAAGCGCGAGATCGATTCCCGAAAGTTGAGGATATTTTGCTGGATAGAGTTGCATCGCTGCAAGGAAACTGGTATAGGTATGGTTATCAGGCTGAAAATTGGAACAGCGCGGCGCGACACGTTACACAAGTTTAGCGACTGGCGAATGACCCGAGGGCACTGAACGCCAACTAGGGGTTACATGCGAGTATTTCTTTCTAGCTTGCGGCATAAATTGCATCACAGGTGCATCGAATCTGGCAAAATAACATTTAAATGTAATATTGTAGATTTTTTACATTTTCTTTATCCAATTTTCCCTATTACTGTATAATAAGAACAATCTGACATACATATTTATGTAAATATATATTTACTGATTTTGAAAACAGCTCCGTTTTCTGAAATCTCTGCCAACTTTGTAGGTGCCGTAAACTCGGGTGAATTTGATGCACTTTCAAACTTTTAATGCATATATCTCTTTAGAAACTCAAGGTAATAACTTGATTTTTGTGTTATTGTATTGGCTGTTTGGAGTTAACCACAATTACAAATATGTATTTTGCAGTTCATAAAATATATTAATAATATA
>SMLS01048005.1:0-18051 GCA_004785975.1 Popillia japonica | reverse complement strand
AAAAAAACAAAACTTCCCCTTTTGATGAAACTGTAGACACAATCGCTAGCTTTATGACTATTTATTTCTAAATTTCCATAATGCATTAAGCATACAAATTATCTCAAAAACTTCTTTGTTAAAATAGCTTTATGACGTAAAACACTTATCTTTTATCCTACCTACTCATTAATACTTGGGCATAGTAAATTGACGAAGAATGCCATAAATAAAAACCACAAATTTAATTCCTTTATTAGTAAATAAAATAGAATAATTATAAATTGCCTTCAAAGGTATCTCCTGCATTTCTGATGCAAGCACGAGCACGTTTTCGAACTTGTGTACATGTAACTCTTTGAGTTACATTGTTTCGTAAAGTTATAGCTGCATCGTTTATTCAGTCAATTAATTCTTCGCGCGTGTTTACTTCCCTAGAATAAACGAGCTCTCATGGTTCCCCAAACGTAAAAATCTAGAGGTGTTATGTGCGGACTCCTAGGTGGCCATGCAGCACCAATAGTGCTCCTCTACCAATCCAGCGATTTGGAAATCGTTGGTCTAGCCAAGTTCGAATAGGTCCGTAAAAATGTGCACACTTCCTAAAGAAGATGCAGACACTGTTGACTTTGAAACTGCCAAACGTCTTTCAGTCGCCAAGCCTCCTCAAGAAAATCTTACCAAAGTAGAACGTACAGCCCTAAGCTCTCTCCGCGCCAACAAACACATAGTCATTCTTCCCGCTGATAAAGGAAACGCCACTGTCATCGTGGATAAGTCACAGTACGTAGAGAAAATGTCAGATCTTCTACAAGATGGTACTTATACTCCCTTAGCGCGTGACCGCACCGCTAAGTTCGAACGTCAAATCACTTCATTGATCAAATCGTCCAACCTTCCTCCAGAAACACAAAAACGCATAATACCTAGGGAATCCAAACCACCCCGGTTGTATGGTCTTCCAAAAATTCATAAAGAAAACATTCCATTCCGACCTATAGTTAACACAATAGATTCTCACACCTACAGCCTAGCCAAATATCTCGCTAGTACCCCTTAAGAAATACGCAGGAAATCTTCATCTCACATCCTAAATTCCTCTCACTTCGTCAAACTCATCTCTGAAATTTCTATCGAACCTGAAGGTCTTCTTGTTAGCTTCGATGTTACTTCACTTTTCACGAAGGTGCTCATCACCGATTCCGTAGCTATAATTCATCAGTTATTAATTCAAGACAATCAATCTCCAGATCTAGCCAAGTTGGTCGAAAAATGCCTCTCTTCAACATATTTTACTTTTCAAGAAAAATTCTATCAACAAACCTCTAGAGCCGCTATGAGTTCTCCCCTTTCCCCGGTGGTTGCTAATATTTTTATTGAAGCTTTTGAATCCATGGTTTTAGAACACGCTGATCTGAAACCGAAAACATGGTTAAGGTATGTTGACGACACGTTCATGGTCTGGCCTCATGGCAAAGACGCCCTTCCAACCTTCTTGGATTTTCTTAACGATCAACATTCTGACATCAAATTCACGATGGAGATTGAAACAAACGGTTCGCTACCCTTTTTGCATGTATTGGTTACTCGTTTGCAAAATGGTTACTTAGGACACTCTGTGTATAGGAAACCCACGCATACGGATCGATATCTTCACGCCAAATCGCATCATCATCCAGCACAAAAACAATCAGTGATCAGCTCCCTTGTTCATCGAGCATTTTCAATTCCCAACCCGATAATATCAACCAAGAGTTGAAACACGTCAAAACCGCTCTTCTTCAGAATGGATATAGCTCCAGCAACATACAAAAAGCCATAAACAGGCACTGTCATCCACAAATTCCTAAAAAGACACCAGAAACTAACAGTCAGCAAATTACCACCGTTCTCCCCTACATTCACGACGTTACTGATCATATCGGCAAAATTCTTCGTAAGAAAAACATCAAAATCACTTTCAAACCCCTTAACAAAATCTCGCAAATTCTTCCCTCAGCCAAGGACGCCCGTCATGCTCTCTCCTGTAAAGGCATCTACAAAATTCCCTGCGATTGTGGTTCAGTATACATTGGCGAAACCGGACGCTCAATTCAAACCAGGATCAAATAGCATCAACGATACGTTAAGACGCGGTCTTCAGCGCATTCTGCCTTAGCTGAACATTTCCTCGACACGGGTCACAAAATGTGTTTTGCTCAGACATCTGTCGTAACAAGGTCGCAACACTATTTTCCTTGAAAGATAAGGGAAGCGATCGAGATTAAAAAACATCCTCAGAATCTCAATCGCGACGATGGTTACCAACTCTCTAGCATTTGGAAACCGGTACTTTCCGCTTCAACGGACAGTGTTCACTGATCCGCATTGCTGCACAGTCGTATATATACCCCTGCAAATCGGTCTTTCCTTGTCAGAAGGTTTTCGACTCTAGCGTGGTTGACACGTCGAGTTACAGTGACCTTCTGACGCCCCTCACCTACCAGAAAGTTTTCGCCTCTAGCGTGGTTTACACCTCGAGTTACCGTGACCTTCTGGTACCCACCCAGTTAACCCCTTTACTCCTGAAGAAGCCGCTTACATTAGTGGCGAAACGTCGACTTTATTGTATATCTTGTGCATTTTATTTTTTATTTTGTACTGTATATATTTTACTAACCATGACACGGTCAACACCCGGAAACCCTCATTATACACCTTTAACAATATATATTAATAGATTTATATAAACCCATACATATACCATTGGAGAGATACAGCGTTCAACGCTCTTTCTAATTTTAATTGAAATTAGTGTAGCAAGTAATACTTGTAAACGAAATTAAATTGTTGTACATCAATTACATCAAATTGAGAAAGTTTAACATTAGATACCCATAATACCCGATGTGTCACAAGAGGAATGAGGTAGATGAATTACTGAATTGCACCGACTAAACTTCTAGACGGTATATCGTTACGTCGGACTCATATTGAATTACCCTTACCGCATCTAAGAGTAAACTTAGCTGAGTAGCAGATGCAGTGTATGCCGTCCCAACCACAGAGCACTGTAGTATACGTACTTGTGTGTAATTTCTGAAACTTAGGTGTCTCCGGAACAACTTACGTGGCAAAGCAACAGTAAATATCGAATATACGGATTTATAATGAAATAAAATGTTAATTTTAGATATGTGAACTTATGAAACGCAAAGATAGCGATAGATACAGGGAGAATGGTAGATATGCCATAAATAAAAATCTGTACGCAATAATCAACTTAAATTTTCAAAGATTAAACCGAACTTGCCCACATTTTCGTTTTGGATTAAATATGCCGGAAGCGAATACCTACATACAGAAGCAATATATAAAAGTGGTAAAGACGCGGGCGTCAGAAACGACGCACACTTCCTACAGCAGCTATGCTTTTGTATGCAAATTTTTATACTGAAGAAAACCTTGAAGTTTAATTAAAGATTTTTCTGAACTGATAAAAGGCCAAAAGTGAAAGTTCTGCAATTGCAGGAAATAGACTAGGCTATACGCCGTGACACCTTTAATATACACTAATTAAAAAATATGAGTATTTGCCATTAGATATTTCTTAAGTATCTTTAGTAAAATCACAAGATACATTATGTATATAGAAAATTTCAATCCTGCACTTGATTTGGTATAAGCATTAAAATTAAAATAATATAATAATAAAAATGGAAGAAATTGTAATCCAATAAATTAAAATTACATACAATTACAATCCATAGTTTAATATCTAGATAAACGAAGTAATAATAATAAGAAAAGAAAGTACAAGTTCGACGTTTCTCTATTAATGCAAATGGAGGAGTCAGACTTTCGCGTCTGACGTGATTGACACGTCGAATTACCTTGACCTTCTGACTTTCCTTAGTCGCCTCTCCATCTTGCAGAAGGTGCTTCCGTTAGTGACAAAACCTACAGTTTGCAGATTCTTTTCTTTTATTGATTTCTTTTTGTATTTTGTCTAATTTGATTTTTATATTGTATATATGTATGTATTTACGCTACTATAACGCGGCCAAACCCAGAAAGCCCTTATAATAGAGACTCGGACCGTGAAAGCCTTCGATATCATGTACCTAAGTAATAATCCTAACGATTCGGTATCTGCAATACCAAAGTGTAGTGTATCAAATTAAAATGGATGATGTACAGTCTGTATAATAAGAAACGCAGTCTGATATCTTTTCTCAGAAAAGAGATAGAGGAGCGGTAATGATCTAGCAGGTAACTAAACCGGGTCCCTTAGTACGCGTAGTAAGTTGCAAATTAGTTCCCGTTCGCTCGTGGAAGAGACACTAGTAGATGTAAATATGACCACTGCGCTCATATTTGTACCATATCTACACTGAGTATTCAAAGTGTTTTGGAGCAGTACTTTTGTGTAATCACCCAAAAGACCCAAAAATTAGTATTGCCGCGGCTGTCGGGTACTTAACAATAAAACACCAGATTATAAAAATGTGACATTCATTATCTACGTCTTATGCTGAAAAATTGGTAGCAATATGGAAAAAACGCAGTCTGTACAATAAGAAACGCAGGCTCATATCTTTTCTCAGAAAACAGATAGAGGGGCGGTAATGATCTAGCAGGTAACTGTGACGTGTTCCTTACTACGGGTAGTCAGTTGCGAGTTAGTACCTGTTCGTTCGTGGAAGAGACACTAGTAGATGCCAATATGAGCACTGCGCTCATATTTGCTTCTTCCATGTCTACAGTGCATACTTAAACCGTTTTGAGGCAGTATTTTTGTGGAATCACCCAAAGGGCCCGCACATCAGTATTGCCGCGGCTGCCACATACTTAGATAAAACACCAAATTATGTTATAAGGATATGACATTCATTACCTACTTCTTATGCTGAAAAATTGACAGCAATTATGGAAAAAACATTTTCGCGCTATTCTGGATACTAATGGGGACCCGTTTTTAATTTAGAGCGTATTAAGAACGAAAATGTACATTTTAGAAATATAATCATACATTTTTCTTTCATTACAATTTGTTTTCATTTTGGCTCTACATTTCTTGTTATACATGTATATACTGTCTGTACATATTTTTCGTTATCTGTGCATATTTAAAGACAGAAGAATTATGAATGTTCCAAAATCAACTAACGTTGAATTTTGCCAAATCATATTTGCTTAAAAATCGTAAAATTCGTGCCGCTAATTATAAGATTATGCGCCTTTCTTACAAGTAGTTACAAGTAGCATACCATACATACAGTAGCTACCCATAGGAAGGAACTTAGGTAAAAAGCATGTAAAAACTCAAACCAAGTCTGACGTAAGCTTTTTTCTTTTTCTCTTGAATTGAAGAAGCAGCACCTAATCTATGATGTAATAAATGCAGAAATATATTCCATGCCAATAACTAGTCTGAATGTTTTGCTTTTCTTAGATTATGCATATAACAAACACGTTAACACTTGTGCAAATTAAGTTCCATATACTTTACTTGATCCTTTCTCGCACAGCTATAAGTAACGAGGCACATATTCTACGCAAATCCATCATATAATCCATCTTTGTAGTAATATCAGTATTAGACCTACATAAACATAATCATTGACTGAATAGATTTCCCTTTTATAAAAGGCATAACCTGCGGTACTATACACATACATTGAATGCGTTTCTGTATTAGTGTGCTGTATTACATAGCTGTTATTAAAATCGTTGCTCTTGCAAATATGAGCATGGGATGGTCGTTTGCCTCATATTTGAGAAGCACGAATTTCCTCATTTGCATAGATGCACTAAAACGCTACAGACCGCTATACTGCTCAGATTTAGTACCCATACAGATGTAGTTCGCATAAATCGCTAGTATGTATGGAGCAAGGTTTCCGCCAGAAGTTTGTAATTAATTGAAGAAGGAGTACAGGATAATGCGGGCGGTATGCCGCAGTGTAGGAGAATATCGTATCGAACATTGCATATTCATTGGTATAAATGGAATATTAATTAAATCTATCGATTACAGGGGACCAAGTTAGGTAAAGGTGCAAAGTAAATGTTTTATATTAACTATATAACCACAGTTATTTGTTATCATTATGTTGAAGTCGCTATCATAAAAGATTAAACAGTTGCTTTGATGCCATTCTTCTCCAATCATAGCATATGGCTTCATTTAACATAGTTACCGTTTGGTAATATTCGTTTACATACCATTAGCTTCATAAACAAAAACGACTTTGTTAGATAATACATAGTTGCAAACATACTTTCTTTGGTAATAAATCAAAATGTAAGTTCCAGTGATGTGCAAATTGAAATAACTGAAATTGGTAGAGAAAATTTAGAAACCCTCTCGTTTTGTAATATTTCCTCGTATATCTCAATTACTCATAGTTTAATAGTTAATCACATCATCTAGCCACTTACTTTTTCATGTTATTTTGTGAAGTTAATGAAAGTCTTAGCTGTAAGAAGCGCAATGTACCTTCTCGTTTCATTTTGTAACAACTAACAGTATCTGCGCGCTCGAAAATTTTATCTGACATATTGATCTGAGAACCGGAAACTAGGTCTAGTTTGCATCTTTTCCACCGAAAATAACAACTGGAAAAGTTTTATGATTTATCTAGACCTAGCAGGGGAGATCTTCGTGAGATCGTAGCAGCGATATGAACACTGATATAAATCAACAAAATATTTTCTTAACTACTTTTTTGTATACCCTCCAATATTAATTGGATCAGAGCTACTGACTATAATTTCTCATGGAATATAATTAAACAGACTTTTATGACGTACCGCCCATTTGCATAACGGGTTTCTATTTGTTGGAATACATACAATGTATTATGTAAAATGTTTAAAATAATTACGTTATTATATATTTATGAAAGCCTTTAAGACCCTCTCAGCGCGAACCATTAATTTCAGCGTCATATAGCTCCAACATGCGAACAGCTACCAGTAACATAGAAACATAACAGAGAACAAGTAACGTTGGCGTCCTAGGAACCATCCAGGACATCATCAACAGGAGAGCAGTAACAACAACAACAAAGTTTTAAGTTGTGGGGGATAAATATATACGAAAAGGCCTGGTTTAATCTCTTGTTCACACAGACATGACGTAAGTATACATAATCGTGGAAAACGGAAGCTAGCCGGCTGAAAGTATTTTATTGTGTATACCTGTTTATACTCGAGGCTTAAACAGGATCAAGAAATATACATATTTATATACGAAACATAAACTTCAGCATTGTATATTAATTGTGGAGCGCGGGCAATCCATTTCACGTCTCCACAAAAATGGCAAACTCTATTCGAACACGTATAAATTTACATAAAATTTGCGCCTCAAAAATGTAGAACACCCAATTGTTCAATTAACAATAATATATAGGCTCCCATGATTGTTAAAGACAGCTTATAGTAAGTATTACATACATCGATTATAGATTTAAAACTATCTGGATCTATGTAAGTACATAGGTGGTAACAATGCAACTCTTATAGAAGAATAGAGTGGTATAAAAATATTGTATGACATCTGCATATTATAAACACCATACAAAATACAGTAGTATGTAAGGCAAACTATAAATGATAGTAAATTCTCAACTTCAATTGGCACACACTTCTGTAATTTTATGTTAGCACGCTGAATTTTTAACTAAAATTTGTCAGAGAATTGTCAAAGTGAAGGCCAAGTCAACAAGACCATTTAGTTTTTATTAGCAGTAGTATTTACTGTTGAACGTTTCTATACGTTGTCTATCCAACTAAATTCGTACACTTTCCGTAGCAATTAATATATACTTTTAACCTTTTTCATATCTTTTGCGAAATTCTATTAATCCGCCCAGAATATAGTAAAGAAAAATCAACTTATATAAATTTTCAATAGTCCATCAACTTCATCCACCCAATTTCTTACTACGAAGCCGATTTTGTTACTGGTATAAAACCATCTACACAATAATATGAACCAGCAGAATATTACCTTTTATTCCGATAAAGCACGGTTTCAGCTGTCTAGTTATGTCAATTCACAGAAATGCAGAACCTGCACAGCAGAGATTCCACAGAATTTAATCCAAGTACCGTTGCATTCCGTTAAAATCAGTGTTTGGGTAGCAATGTTGCGACAAGGAATTATTGACTCCATATTCTTACATGAAACAATTACTGCTCAACGATGCTAAATCATTATTTTAGAATCAAAGATCAGAGATCAAAGAATTAGCGAATGGTTATCTTCAACAAAACTCAGCTACAGCACACATTGCAAAAACAACAATAATTTATTTACAGCAACTCTTCCTAGACCGCTTAAATAGCGTAGGGTTGAGGCCGAATACATCCCCGGATTTGACGCCGGTTTGTTGCCTTATCTAGGAGCACAGCAGATCATTGGGGCGGCAATCATCACCGTGAACTTAAATTTTAGATTCCCGTATTTAAAAAATATTATATATCAGAATCAAATACACAATTTTTAGCAGCCACTGAACGCTATTGAGGAAGCAATAACAAATATAGGACCTAAAATGTTATATAACGTACTTAACAATATATCTCGACCAATTCGGCATTGTTTAGAAGTAGAAGGTCAGCATTTGGAATATTCTTTGATTAATTTTGTTTGAAATCGTTTAAAACATACTTTCAATAAACTCGTTGCAACCATCATTTTGTATGAAACTTACTTCTGGTACTAGTAAACAAACAGATCCATGTGATAACCACATAATCTAGAAAATTATAGGTATCTAGAATGAATAATTAGGCTAGTCAATGTTTCAGTGTTGCCAAAGTAAATATTTGCAGTCTCTTGGTATTAAGACAGAAGTTTTGGGCATGATGTGAGTTCTAACAGGTTTGCGCCCTACTTCTTCAACTGATTAAAATCAAAGAAAGCAAAAAAGCAAAAAGGACGGCAATAGATATTGCTATATCTTTTGTTGAAGGTGTTTAATTATTATAGAGGGTAATAATAAAAAAAAACTAAACAACTAATTGAAAGTGATGTATTTCTGGAGATCTAATTTGACTTCTTCGTCTTAACTCTCTATCGGAAACAGAATTATCACTACTAGAATAAACTAATGTTGATCCTGGAATGACTGAAATCGATTTAGAACTTTGGCTTGATCTATCAATTGTCAATTGAGTTACATGACGTTTCCATTTCATTCCACCATCTACACTTACAATATATGTACATACGTTTACCTAAGACTCTATCAATACTACCTTTACACCAACGTACATACTTCCTTATTTCTAAAATCCCTAACCCAAACACTATAAATTTCATGAAATATCTTTTTCCGTGGTAAAACTGTTTGTTTAAATTATTTTTGCTTTACCATCTCGTTTGTTGAAGGCAACAATTAATCAAATTTTGACCTTAATTATCCATCTATTAACTATTTAGCAGGACTTTCTCCTGTTATTGTATGAGGCGTATTTTGGAATTGAAAAAGGAAGCGTGCTGATAACAAATTTATATCAGTGATACCTTGACGGCCTTTCAAAATCGCATTCTTCATAATTTTAACACCGCTCTCTGCTGAAGCATTAGTGGCAGCAAAATATGGAGAGCCTGTTAAGTGTTTAATTCCACTATTAAGTATTTAAAAACTTTTGAAATTCCTGTGATGTAGAAGCTTTAACATTATCTGAACAAATTTCAATGCGTAAGCTCCCTAAGTACCTTAATTTCGGCTTCAGATGAAACACTTGATACTTCAAACCATTCAACTTAGACGTGGCATCTTCAATTACAATAAAATTTTTATTTAAACAAGAACCGAAGAAATCGATATGAAGCCTTATCTAAGATTCTGTCGGCCAACTCCAAGTACCTAGCAAACGATTTCATTCTGACCATACCTGTATGAGTAGCATGTAATTCATTTAATATCGCGGTTCCATATTTCGTAGGAATTATTAATCTATAACCCCATAGTAAACAATTCTGCTCGACGCTAATTTCATAACGTCTTATGTAATAAGGTCTATGCTCTAGTAATATGTTAATTATTACGTGGCCAACCGTGTAATACAAAATACATTACTTTACTTAAAATAGGATCTCGAATTTGTTTAGTATTTAAGGGAAACTCTTTTGTAAATAATGCATATAAGAAATTGTTATCCGAATCTATCATTGTGTCAGAATTTTTACATGGTGTTCTAGATATTAAATCAGCGATACTATTTCTGGAATTTACGAATTTTATTTCATAATCAAAACGTGACAAAATATGAGCCCATCTTAGTAGCCTGTTAGCTGCAAAGGTTGGTATACCCTTTTTAGGATAAAAAATTGTTAATAACAATTTGTGGTCTATGACTAACACAAATTTCTTACAAAATAAATACTGATAGAATTTCTTTATGCCAAATATTATTACTGCGGCTTCCTTTTCGATTTGCGATTATTTTAACTCCGCTGAAGTTAATAATCTAGGCACAAATGCTCTAGGCTTATCTGAACCATCCTCAAAAGTATGACTGATTACTGCTCCTAACCCGTAATTAGACGCATCCACCGTTAATTTAATCTCGCGTTCTGGGTCAAAATGAACTAAAATCGGAGAAGAAACCAGCAATTCGCATTGGACATGAACTTCCCATAAAAGTTTACCGCAACAAGAACAAAAATTAACTTTGATATACAATTGGGTGCAGCAGAATTTTTAATTGCCTCAATTTTATCCTCAGAAGTATGTAGACCGTCTCTACTAATAACGTGCCCTAAATAATCTACCGCATCTTTAAAAAACGAACACTTTGAGTTTTGAACTTTTAAATCTGCATCTTTTAAACGTTTGAAAGCTTCTTCTACATGTTTTGTTGCGCATCCTTCCGAGCAGTTACTAGTAAATCATCCAGGAAACACTGTATGCCTGGTATATCAACAAATATTTGCTCAATTAGATTTTGAAAAATCGTGGGCGCATTAGTAATCCCATACGGCTAGTACATGTACAAGGGCACATTAAGACGTTTCCTAAAATATTTGGCCTTTATCGTAGACAAAGTTTATCCTCCTAGAGGCTACGACCCAAACTTATTGCTTA
Source organism: Popillia japonica (assembly GCA_004785975.1). Classification (NCBI taxonomy): domain Eukaryota; kingdom Metazoa; phylum Arthropoda; class Insecta; order Coleoptera; family Scarabaeidae; genus Popillia; species Popillia japonica. The sequence goes on along the minus strand of SMLS01048005.1, from coordinate 6,985 downwards.
GCCGATTTAACCTTGATTCTCTGGCTACAAGACGGAATATAGTAACTATTAAATTTCTTTACAACATACTGCATAATAACATAGATTCGCCATGGCTGTTGAGCAAAATAAATTTTTATACACCACGATTATCGTCCCGCTATCAGTATACTTTTTATCTCAATAGCAGTCGAACAAATATTATAAACAAGTCACCGATATTCACAATCTGTAATAACTATAACTCAATCTGCCATCTTTGTGATATTAATTACAGCTCTCTGAATGAAATTGTAACCATTGTATGAAATAGCAGCTTGAATACTACTTACTAAACGTTAATCTTCTTTAACAGTGCTTATTTCTATATATTATTATTATTTTAGTTTAGTAGTTTTGGTTTATATTATTATTTTAGTTTAGTCAGTGCTTATTTCTATATATTATTATTATTTTAGTTTAGTATTCGCGCTACTGCATGTTAGTTTTGTACTTTCCCTATACTTGGGTTTATCCTGTTGGGAAATAAATCATTTATTTATTTATTTATTTATTTATTTTGGAAGATATTTTCTAAAATGCGTGTGATGAATGTCATAGTCATCTTTTCTTTTTCTTGAGTACGTTTTCTACATGTTTATAACCATGGTTTTTATGATGACAGCACAATCTGTTACGAATCGAAAAAAAGTTTCAAACAAAAACCACATAGGTACCTACATACTTGATGGTGGTGATTTGATTTGATGCAGTGTTTTAGAGATATTCCGTTCTCTCAAGATAAAAAACTCACCCAGTATATTCTAACAGAGGAAAATCAAACAAAATGTTATCTGGCGCAGAACCCAACAAGATGACTACATTCTTTTCAAAAATAACCTTCAACTTTAAGTAATTATGTCAGTTATTTCATACGGAGTTGTTCCAGTACATGGTATTAGAATTAAGGAACTAACGTTTGAGAAATTAATATTTGGAATTAAGTTCAAGAATTAAGATTAAGAATTAAGTGCGAGACTGTTTGACCAAGATACAAACGAAAAGATAACATCTTAAAAGACAAGTTAAATTACCTACTATTCGTAAAAAGCAGTAATCTTAGCCACTAATCACAAAGCTATAGAGAAAACCCCAAAAGTATCAATTATTTAGTTAAAGTAGATTTTGCAAAGCGCAACTGAATATATTATGTATTACAAACGCTTCAATATATGTACATATGTACATATGTAGTAGTTACTCGGCTACCGAGAAAGGACAGATCGCGGCGATCCAAGGATCAACTCTCTAGTACGGGTGATGACAACCTTCCAACCAATATTTATAGCATTCGATGTTAGTAATAAACAACACACCGTTTCAAAAGGCGTGAAGTTGGTATAAAAGGGCTGGAGCACCTACCACACGGCAAGGAAAATAATGGTAAGAAGAAATGTGTAAGAGTTCTAAAATAAAAAAAAGCATATATGAAGCCGAACATGTGTCGTCTAATTCATGAATGTGACGCAAAAACCTTTGCAAACTCTTTTAATGTAAATACTATAAATTTATCTTTATAATGAACTGTTGTGCAGAAACATCAGCAAAAATTGTTGACGAACTAAATATAAAAATCATAGCGATAAAGAATGCACATTTCAATTCCAGGTTTTATGTAAGAATTTTATCCTCTCGTCAAATTATGCTTATTTTATTAATAAAACTCTGGATAAGTGGATGCGTGGAGTAAGAGATAGCCCCATAAAAGTCTGATAAATACGAGCGAAAACTTCCGAAGGAGGGCATTCCACTCAGGTGCGACCGTATTTTTATTATGTGAACGTAACACTAAACTTACATTACATCACGACAATAACCCTTGTCCCCGACCGCTTCGCCGAAAACTAATAACATCAAAATAACATCTCGCTTTATGGCGGAACTTTTAAGAAGTTTTTACGGGCGGAATCAGCAGAAGAAGGTGCAAAAGTAGAATACGGAAGAGGCGTAATTCGCGGCAACAATGTGTTTAAATTTAAACGGCTTTACAAGGTGATGGTGCTATTTACCATTAGTGCTTCTCGAACCGGTAAAACCTGGAATTTGTGAAACGATATTGCCTCCTATACTAAACCAAGAGGTATAATTTGTTTTTCCTGAATACTATCCTTCGTTACTACTTACGACGTATGTATTTTCTGACATACATACATATATGTAGCTTCGTATATTCGCAGGTAATGCTTAAATTTTTTAACGATGCATTTTATTTTGTTGAGGATACATATAAATTGGATCTACAAGGTAGGAAGCCTATGCCAAGTTTAAAATTAGTTTGGTGGTAACCAAATAAAAAAATAAAAATTCTGGGGTACAAATATAATCGAATCTACCATGATTCTTCTGTCAAGAAAATATGGTGGAATACCATGTTTGTGAAAGTGATTTTCTGGTGCGTGGTAACTTGAACTTAAAATATATTTTAAATAGTTGAATTTCATAAAAAGACCACAAAATACTAACATACCACACGTAGTAACTAAAACTATCTACGCGTAAACCCCACTAATACACTAAGAATTACACTTTTCAGAGATTTGCAAGTATTATTATATAGACCAATCTCAACGTATGTATGTAATGTGTGCATCAAGTTTCTATTTATCTAACAACAACACAATATCGAACTTGCAAGACTGAAAAGAATGTACCGCAGGAGTTTGCAAATTAAGAACAACTTTGTCAGTTTCCTTAACACGTCCTGGAGACACTAGCAAGATAGTATGCACACACTATAAGCTAGAGCTTACATTTCTCACAATACATACATATTGCGAGATGATTTTCCAAAAAATAGTTGCGTTTGTTTGTATATGAATATTGTGGTGAAATTGTTTCTTTTCGCAGAAACAGACAAATATCATTCTCAATTCTATCAAATATCGCTATTAAGTAGTATAAAACGATCTAAAAATAACTAAAGCAATTATCTAACAATACGCATCAACAGTACTGTTACAAAATCAATACCTTCTTCTTCTTTGGTTAAAGATTGCAGTCCAATTTCATTACACATTTTCTTTCATATTGGTATTCGGAGGCAAAGCCAAGCTTTACTTGTGCACTGTGGCATAAGTTTGTCCTGTTCTTGTTATTCTAACTCCTATTGCGATTATTTGTGGTTGTTTTCATAAAGTATAAGCAAAAACTATAGTGCAAAATCAAGAATGCCACGGATAATATTGCATACTATTGAGTTCTTTGAACGTTAAATTGAAACAAATTGTATTAGCATCAACATGGGAAGTAAATAGAGTTTTCCCGGCAAGAACTAAAGATAGGATCCTAAGACCTATTTACTACAGATAATTGCTGATCTTACGACTTTGCATAGATGAAGAGTTTGTATCTCAAATGGATTGAAGCTGTCGTTCGTTCTTTTGAAATAAAACGGCTGTTTCCACTAACATCTGAAACTTACATTTAATTATTTGAAAATTTCTAATAAAATTACACATTAAACTATAATAAGAAATAAGTGAGTTCCGTTGTGTGCTATACTGTTGTATGCAAATACCAAGACAAAAAACCTTCTTTAAAATATGCTAATTACTATGTTTTTACCAGTGATGATGATACAGTGGCTTCCAAATTGCATTGCTTGTTGGACTTCCACTGTAGGTCTTGCGGTGTGGATAGTATGTATAAGTGTCTTATTGTAGGCCCTGTTAGAATATTAACTCCCCACAAGTAATATTCCGTTGTTAATATTATCCCAAGAACGAATGGTACTGAATCGAAGACCCTATACTGAGCAGGTAAGCCACAATTGCCGAGCCCAGCATTTGAATCGCGTACCTTTGACTCTCACAATCAGAGGTCGACCGATCATACTCCTTCAGCCGCCGAGCTTGTAATATACTATGGACTATTTCTGGTGTGTTTGAAGTGATGGAACTCGGGAGTAATTGCTTATATTTGCTTCCTTGAACTAGTTTAACATGACATTGAAAACAATAGAAAAGAATTAAATCGTTTGATTTTTGGCTGCCTATCTAAATATTTTCCTTTCCCTTTTTGACCTTATAAAATTTATACAGACGAATATAATAAATACTAACTCTAAAGATTAGAAACTCTTTCCGCTACTAAATTCTAGTGTGTGAGATATATTCTAAATAAGGCGCATGCGGGCATCAATAGACATCCTCTAAGTTTATGATAAACAGAAAATTTAACACAGTACGCAAAGGAAATTCCCAGAAACTGTATGAGTACTTACATTTTAAGAACGACACTAATACATACAGTATTCTCAACAATAGAAGATGCTGTATTTTAGAATTTATAATGAAAAGTTTACTTGCAAAAATGCCACTGAACGAGGCACAACGTCGAAAGTTGGTATCTAAATTTGTTTGACACCATTTTAAAGAAACGGATTTAAAAACTGTAATGTATAATACAACTAAGTTGTTGAGGGGTTTAGCAAGCACAGTAAAAAAGAAAGGTTCTGGAGAAAAACGTGTGTTAAGTGATTTCAAAGTTCGCGCTCCTTTGAAAGCAGAAATGGGTCGAAATACAAAAAGCTATAAACAGTTAGAAAAAAGAATGCAGAAAGATGTATTTATAACTAATGGACATTCAACGCAGGGCCAAACATGACAATAAAAATCATAAAATTGCGATTGTGAGTCTTTTGAAATATTACTTTACACCGAATTCTTCACATAGTTGTGTCTGATAGATAAGGAATCATATTTACTATCGACGGCAACGAATGAAACAAAATTATTACTGAATCTCCTTGTGTAAGCGCAGGAAAAATCAAGTACCAGATCAAGTTTGTAGCAAAGGACTCCTTGTAATTCGCTTTGAGCGAGCATGGGATCTGTACCACTGCAGTGTTTAAACGTGGGCTGGTAGAAAGTTTGCAGACATACACATGCAACATCAGCACTAGCCTCTACATCTTTATATGTGTATGTATACCCAACTCAACTTTGAGCATCTTGAATGAAGTGGGAATTTTCTTTCTTTTTCCTTGTGGCCATCGCAAACTCTATACCTTAATCTCAAGAAGCACTATATGACAGTTTAGATATAAGGTTTCAGACAACCTCTCCTACAGAAAATCAAATTCAGAAAGAACATACCGGCGTTCGAACTTCGTACTGCCGGACTAACAAGAAAGTGCACTAGACGCTACGCCCCTAGGCCCTACAGGAAAAATATATCTTATTATGTTTCTATGTGTTGTTGGAATTATTTCAATTTTAAGAATTATGTATGTGCGTCCTAACATTTTTATTTCAATCTTCTCTAGTTAGTTTAATTTAACCTGAATTACTTTTCCAAATTAAAATTAGAAGTATATCATAAATTATAAAAAAAACGACTACTTTGACATATGTATAATACTAATCAACTAATAATGCATTTTGCAGGGTGGGCATGCTCCAGAATAAAATACAGAAGCATTCATTTTTTCTGAACTTTCTGGCTACCTTCAATTGTTAGCGAGACCATATTTTAGATCATATTAGATTAGGATTGCAGTTACCATACGAATATCTTTCACTGCAACCCTTTCAGATCTTTTATGATCCCTTTTGTCTTAGAAGCCGCCGTTTCACTTTGCCTTCTTTATAAGGCCTTCTTTACCTTCGATAGCGGGGTACCTTTTGTAGCTGTGTGCTGTGAGGTTTCTTATACCTAGTATTAAAAGCCTTGTTATCGCCTGGCCCTCACAATGACAGCACATAAAGTGAGCTTTCGTCTTCCTTCTTGCAGAATCTGCAGAAAGCATCCCATATAAATTCAGGTCTTTGTTCCTTTAAAAACTCGTTCGCCTATCTTTGTCTTGGTGATCTTCCATTCCTTGAACTAGTTATATATCTATTCGCAAATAGACTTTGTAATTTGCGATTTGATAGTGCCGATGGCAGAGCCGGCCCTCATGAATGACCTTGACGATCCTTGCCTGGCCGAATCGTCTGCCGTTTTGTTTCCCTTCACATCCTTATGGTTGGGAATCCAGACCAATGTTAATTTTCTTTGGAAACTCACTTAAGATACCGACGGCGTCTGAAACCAGCATAGAATCAACACTTGCTGTATTCATCGCTTTAAGTGTTGCCTAGCTTTATCAAGCTCCATCCATCTTTCTATTTCTCTAACGCAGTGATAAATTGCTGCCACCTCAGCCTGGAATACCATCGTGTCCTTGTTGAAACTTATCGTGGCTGCTTGGTCAACATACAGAAAGTTGGCCTTGTTTATTTCCACTCTAGCATTCTTTAGATGTTTTTAAACCGCTTTATTCGAGTATTGTAGAACTGCTGTACAACTATATAATATGCAATATTACAAATATCCATGAAATTACAACTAAAAATTTCGAAAACATTGCATATATAATATACGGCAATAGCTGATAAAAAAATGGTAATCTTTTATTAATAAATAGCTGTATTTTAACAAACTACAATACTGATAATATTGGATCAATGCAGTGTAAATATTCAAAAAGCAATGCGCATTTGAAATTTAATTTGGTTTTGTATCAGCTCAATTTACTATAAATCGAATAGTTTTTGCATTATAAAATGAGTAAGCTGCTAACAGAAGAATAAAATGTATTATAAATGTAAATGTTTATAAAAACGGTTTTATAGTACTCCACGTATCACTATACATGTGTAAATAATACACAATTTTAATTGTAGTATTTGCGGAACTAATTGTTGCAAAACCTTTTAATGCAAATAGCGCATATCAGTTCAGTTAATTTCAGCGCTCGTTTTACTATGAATCACAGTTTTTAATACCCAGGTGAATACAAACAACACATAGTCAATATATACCTTCTCTTAACTCTCATACAAGAAATTAAATATAGGATTATGTACCTCCTAGTTCTACCTTCAAAATTATCGCTGCTAAATGTTTGGATATGTTTAAATAATTAATAGTCAATAAAAACTTTATTGAAAACCTCAAGCATTGCTGCATCACAAAAGAGATC
>SMLS01047980.1:0-11002 GCA_004785975.1 Popillia japonica | reverse complement strand
CGGTAATAAGAAAGGGCCAATGATAAAATTGTTTATTAGACCGCACCACAAATTTATGGAAAATCGTCGCTGATGGTCAGTACGATATATCGCATGAGGGTTTTCTATTGCCCACACATGTCTGTTGTGAATATTTAATATGCCTTGACGTGAAAAATTTGCTTCGTCCGTAAATAGAATTTTACCTAAAAAGTTGGGATTGTCCGCATTTTGGTCGACTAACCACTGACAAAAACGCACTCGATGAGAGTAGTCGTCTTTTTAAAGATTATGCACACGCTGAAGATGAAAGGGGTTAAGTTGATTTTCTCTTAAAGTTTGCCACACGGTAGACCGCGCTAAATTTACTGTACCCGCAATTTGCCTAGTGCTCACAGATGGATCATCTTCTACCATATTCAAAATTTCCTCTTCTGCGTCTACATTCCTTTGATTACCACCGCCACGTCCTGAAGTTTGGCGCTTCCGGTATCTCGCAATCGTTGCACTACGTTTGTGAATGTGGTTGATGCTGGCAACTGGCGATTAGGAAATAAATTGGCGTATCGTCGACGAGCAGCTCTTGCGTTTTGTCTACATTCTCCATATGTAAGAACCATATCACTGAACTCGTTGTTTGTATAATAAGGCATTTTCACAAAGGTTAAACAAAAGTCACACGACATTAAGTAATAAACTGAAAATACTCAATACTAATAAGTAGTTATACGATAAACGAATAAAAATACTGGCAAGGAAGCACAATGCATTAACCACTGCAAACTGATGTTGAAGTAGCAAGCGAGATCGAATAATCAACAGCTGTGCGTTTATAGGGATTAATGTGTAGCTCAGCAGAAAGTCGAATTCATCAATGAGCTACCTGAATAATATTGATTTCTTTTAGTGCTATCGTACTGCTGACGATATCATAAAGATCGACTATTCACGTTTAACGCGTAAAGGCCCACCTAAAAACATTTGCTGATTTTTTAAATAATTTTTTTATGCATTTGCTAATATTTTTTATTTGTTTTTGGTTTTATTCTGTTTCCTATGTTATATACAACTAGTATTTCAATTTTATAAGACAAGTATCCGAGCACCCTGTATATTACTAATTTACCCAAATGAAAGTAACCAGAACAGCTGCCATTAGCTTACAGAGCTTAGCATATTTTTACTTTCTCAACAGATATTATATTCATCTGGATTTGACACCTGGGGACTTTTCTTGGTTAGATACCCATCCTTTCCGAAAACAATGCCACTATGCATCAGCTACGTACTGACATTTTAGTGTTCGTGTTACGGACATATATCTGAATTGAAACTAGATTAATGTTCCGCTATACATAAAACTCTCCCGATAATTTATTAACGTAATAAAATTTTTACTACTTGCTAATGCGTTAAAAGCTGGCTTTTACGGTCGACTAGTCCTCACTAATTCCTTATTTTTCAGAAACTCTCTCACTGCGGAACATAATAAAAAAGTAACAACAATTTTTCGAGCAGGTACACGCAATCTTTTAAAATTTCGGATCCTTAATCCTGAATTGTGTACGGAAATAAATCCTTGTCACCGTGCGTACCTTGGTGTTAAAGAATTCAAAACAGCGACCGTATTTCTTCTGTTAAAACGCAACAAAACGAAAAATAAATCTCATTACCGCTTAAGTGAGTATTATGTGTATAACATTTAATCTTGTACCTATTTGCGAATGCGTATTCTCCAGGTGAAGTAGGTAGTCATTTAAATGCAGATGGCTGTATACTCGGTTGTATACAGTTACGACTTTACTCAGTTTATCTTCGTAATATTGGAAACTTACCTATAAAATATGTCAACAGATTACAGATTAACACATTGTTATTTGTGGTGTTATAAACGCTAGATCTTCAAGAATACATGTACTACCTATGACTGAAGTCGAGGTAACTAACTATTATATGGCAATTTTAAGTTATTTGGTATTAATGCCAAGTTAAGCGTTTTCTTTGGTTATATATTTAACATTAATGTGATTGTAAATCAATGGTTTACATCGACTCAAGAAATTAATATACGTACATGCATTAAATAAACTCTGAAGGTGTGTTTCAGTCACATTTTAGTTGAAGTACATATTTTACAACCAAAGAATTATTACCCAGAATTTGCCGTATTTAACAATATAATGTCTTGCTACTTCTTCGCTTAGGATACTGTGCTTTCTCGCCCACCTACATCATTTTAGAATCGTCAAATTACGCAACACAAACTAATAAATATCTCATATCTGTACACGTTATGGACTCTGTACGCTTGTTAGAAGATAAAACCGCAGTATTACGACTACTATATCTCTAATAATAGTAATAAATTAAAAATAAATCACGTTATTTAAAATATTATTCGTGTGGTATTCTCTTTATGTTTTTATACGAAGCCAGATAGTAACATTCATAATTGCTTTTAGTGGTTGTCGATAGCAGCTTCTTTATTACACTGATTATAGTTTAATAAATAATGGAGGTACTTTTGTTATCTATTGTGCTAGAGAGGCTTTTAATTACATGTTTAAGGGTATCTTGAATACCGGGAGTTCCTTATAAATAATTAGACGACAATATAAATTATGTGTCCCTTCAAAGTGATAAGAGTTGGAAAGAAAGTGAGTGACTTTAGTATTAGTCACGTTTATTGCCGGTTTTTGTTCTTGGTCTGCAAATGATTGAGTGCTTAATTGAGAGTTCGCTTATACAGTTTTCCAGTTTTCATATTGCCTTTCTATGGGAGTCTTAGGAATGAATTAAAATCAAACTTTGAGACAGAAACAATTGAACATTATTGCAATGTATTAATCTGTTATTTTGTAAGTAGTTTCCATGTCTATAACTCGTCCTCAAAAACAACGCTAACAGTATCAATCGATAGCATTACAGTACCTAGACATCTTACTTTTCAAATAACTCCATAGAAAGCAGTTGTATGCTGTGAGATATAGAAAAGACAGCCGTCAACCCATCACCAAACAGTGTGTGCTGTGGCGCCATCTGTATTGGAAGCTATTTATCATTGTCAATCGAGTAGTTCCATTTATTGGTATCACCACAGACTCGATTCCAGTTCTTTACTTGTTGGAATATGCATTTCATTTTGCGCATACGCTGGGGAATTCTGAACTAGTTCTAAGCGTTGTTGGAAAGAACCTAATAAAAATCAATCCAATATATCTGGGAAGGAGAGATAATATTTTCTTACTTTCTCACATATTTGGAATGCATGCCTAGATGGGAGCATGACCGCTACATGGCGAGAAAACTGTAATTTGAAGTAGTTCGTATATATACATCTGTAGTCCAATTGAATCACTTATTATTAAAAGAGATTAAGTCACTTTTCGGCTTGTTCGAGATATACATTACTCTTTACTAAAGCGATATAACTGCATCGTTTGATGATAAAAGGAACTAAGTAGTACTATGCCATATTATGATATGTAAATGTGTTTATTTAGGTTTATTTTTGAAAGGGCCTAAGTCGTTTGACTTGATCCCTTTTGAAATTAGCTATAACACATTTCTCTTAATAGTACGGACAATAAAACGTTGTGTGCTCTGTAGCATGATTGTTAATATTATTGCGCTTAATAACGCTGTTTAAACAAGAATGTCTAATAAACAAAGTGAACATTTTATTGAGAGTGAGGACGATAGAGCGAGTGTTACTACTGTAGCATTTGATTTTCTGCAGAATCTGCAACTACCACTCGTTCCTGTTCGAGACTCTTTCTATTTAACCCAACTAAGCGTTAGTGTTTTTGGATTTCACGATTTGAAAACTGGAAAAGTTTACTATTACGTTTATCATATAGCTGCGAATGGACTACCTTGATAACTACGCAGATTCAGGTTCAAAAGAATTTAGGCTTTTTTCAGACCATTTCCCCGGTCAGAACAAAAACCATACTATGATACGGTTCTGTATGGCACTCATTCAGACAGGAAGATTTGAAAAAGTACATTTTTTTCCAATTCGGGGACACTCTTTTCTTCCATGCGACAGGGATTTCGCTATCATAAAAAGACATTTAAGAAAATTTGACAGAATATATTCAGTACATGAATGTACTGAAAAAATCATTCATTCCAGTCAAAACAGCAAATTTGTTGTAAAAGAGGTGCTAACGAATGACATTTCAGATTGGAAAAAATGGTGGCCGACTTACTATAAAAAGACAGGTATATCAAATGATTCCTTAAATCTACCTAGGAATCGGAAAGTAAACTTTACAATTTCCAAATATCACCATATTTTACACAACAAGGACATTCCTGGAATTGTTGAAGCTCGCGATTTCATTAATAGGCTTACTGTTCATCATTTCGATTTAGAACTACCAAATAAAGGGTACAACATATCCAAGCCTTCACGAAAAGCCTACACCGGAAATAAAATTCCAATACTGGACACCAAAATTGAACACTTTAAGCAGCTGATTAAGTGGGTAGATGAAAATAATATTCCATTTTACCAGAATTTGATCGACACCTGGGATAGGAAGTCTAGAAAGGATAAAAGCGGAATAAATGAATACCCTTAAACACATAATTTTGAAATTTGTTATATTTTCCAAGTCAAACAACAATATTTACGCATGTTTCAAACACATTTAATAAAGATATTACGCAAAATACCGACTATTTTGTTTTTTATTATTAAATAGGACTAAATCAGCTTACTAAAACATAATATTTAGCTAGAAAACAAAAAACATATATACTAACAAAACTTAAAACAATACTTATTATCCAATTAAATAATGAAACAGTAACTGAATTCAACGAAAAAAAAATAATTTTTGAACTTGGGATGTTTTTTCTTTTTTTTTCAAAAGCGATTCAATAGATTTTATTACATTATATTAATAAATTGAACGGTTTAACTTATATCTTACCGTCCGGAAATTTCATATACCTACATATACCGCTTCTTTGATGACTCCATACAAAAAAGCTCCAGTTACACGCAATTGATGTGCGGCCAATTTCATTTTGTTGGTTATTGCTTAATATTGCCACAGGAGGGTACATGTGGAAATCTGCATGAATTTTTCCTTCTAAATTTTCCTTTATTTTTAATAAATATTTACTGCTAACAATTACTGTTTCCGCGAAATCAGCAACCCATCCTCGGTTGTTTCCCCTATAACGTCTCCATTTCCTGATGCATTGCTTCGCGCCATTTTTTTTACTTTCTTCTATAATGTCTTGGAATTCTGTTTGGTGACTATAAACACTTAAGAAATTCATTTCTTACTCATTAAATCAGTTAGGTTGTCTTCTTATTCCTATTTCATTTTCTCTGATTGCATTTCTTTCTTCGGCTTGTATTTCTTCTTCTTTAAACCTTTTTTCTTTTGAATTAGTTGTAATTGCTTCGTTTCGTTGCACTTCAACTTCTGGATGTTTTGCTTCATTTTCTTGTTGCATCTCTGTTGTAAAAGTGATTTCCTTCTCCTGCGGCCTTTTTAATTAATAACGGTTTATTTTCTTTTTAGTAATACAAATACTGTGACAACTGTGACAAATATACATATTAACTTGACATCTTTATTGCGCAGTTAATGGAATTTGCCATAAACAACAAAAATGATACAAACATAAAATATGTTGTCCTTTCTTTTAACAGATACCGCAGATATTACAAATTTCGGCATCAGCAGCGCCATCTGTCTATGTTTTCTCAGAATATGAGAGAGCCTGCCAGTTCTATAGTTTAGTTTAGTTTGAGAGTAGTCTGTGATATCATGGTGATAGCATTGTGTACTGACAGATTATTTACAGTAACTGAATACTCACGCAAAGTCGATAATATCGGAGAAACGCACACACTATAGGGTTAACTTTCCACTATGTAAGATTTGTTTCAGCAGTTACATTAGTTATGTATCCCTGCAGTATCGGAAATTCTGTTTCTTAACCAAATTCAGAAGGAACTATTCCTTTCTTGATAATGCACTCAACATTTGACAAAATGTCTACGAGATTCTAACCCAACCGACACACTATTCACAATTTGACTTTTGTAAAGGTGGTATTTTAGGTCCAAATAGAATATCGCAAATTCGTGGATGTGATAGGTGCAATAGAACTACCTACCTTATAGAATAGCTTGAATTTGTGTCACTTCTTCCCTAAATTTCTGGATGTTTCCCTGTAAGCTACGTGTTTAATAGCACTACCTACAAACTCACTACGAATATTGCAAATTTGTGTTACGTCTATGTATCGTTTCATGCCGTCAAAAATTTAATTCCATTCTAGAATCTATTCTAAACATCTGTGGTAGATTGATACTCAATAAATGCACTCACTGAGAAAACGAACGCTGCTCATATCTAGGTCGCCATTATAGTGTGCAGTATATTGAAAACCCAAAGTGCATGTCCCGCAACACAACATCGACTGCCTTTTAAAAATCTCATTTGTTTCGCATAAGGAAATTTTTAACAAATAAAGAGAAAGAGATAACTTTTTGAATTAATCAAAGTTTGTATAAAGATTTCAAAAAAGTGTGTCTTTCTTCGAAGTAAACCGTTTTCGACATGTGTTTATAAAATCTTTCTTAAACTTTTTCAAAGAAGAATCGCTGATATCTGCATGGAAAACGTGTTGCTCTAAGTCTGTCATTAGTCTATAGAGGGAATCTATTTTCTCAAAGCACTTTGTAAGACAGCGTTTTTGTTGATTCGATTTTGTTCGTTTTTGTTGATTCGATGCAGTGGCAAACCCAAGTATGCCAAATATACAATGCCCTGCTAGGATGTATTTATTTGCACAAACCAGAAAAGCCTCAAAATATTGTAGATTAACCTATACAGATAAATGACTAGCCCTGTTGCCTGGAAGACATGTGGTCAAGCAATTTAGTTGAGCACCAGAGAATATTGGTGGTGACTACAGAAATTTATCTAATTTTTACTGATAAATGTTCAATATGGGCAAAGAAGAGATTTTACATTTTGCACGTGTATCAATAATCTTAATTCCAAGAAGGCTTAGATTCCATAGGAGGATAACAATTCCAAAAATTGCAGAAAACTCTGTACTGACTAGAAGAAACAAACTTGTATCATTACGTCGGATTAGTTGTCATAGTCACTATACGATAACCTAATTAAAATTTGTGAATATTAATTTGAGTATGTAATTAGCTGTCCAAGAAAAAATTGTAATAGTTTCTGGTTTATGGAGAAGGTGGCAATGGGTTTTATAAAGTTTTAGGATACGAATTCGTGTCATAATTTACTGAAGCGTTCACCCAAAAAAATTGATGCAGAAAACCAACTCCTTGCAGCAGCCGCGTTCCTAATTTTGCTTACCATGAGTAACAAAAAAAAACGCGGAAAAAACGGTTTTGGGTTCGAACCACACTGATGTCAAATCAGTATAATCGGACTCATTTATTGGAAGATTTGAAACGAGACGCTTTCGGTTCTATCAATAACGGAATGACATACAGGGGAAGCTTCAAAAACTTCTGTAGATTATCTAGTTCGGATTTCAACCACTTGCTAAGGTTAATTGGCCCTAGAATTTGCAAGGATGACACGAGATTGAGAGATGCGATATCCCTTAATGAACGTCTGGCGATTTTTAGTAACTGGGGATTCGTACCAAAGGTTGATGTATTTAATTCAGAATTTATAAGCAGTCACTATCGCTTATTGTACCTGAAGTTTGTGGTGTAATTATAGAAGTTTAAAACGGTACATAAAAATTAGCTTATATTATTTTCTAATAGATTTTAGAGTTTGAAAAGTTAAGTTAAAAAATTGATAGAGTTATGAAAACCGTTACCGCATTATTCTTGAAACTACTACATAAGCTAACCTTAACGCAAACCATTTAGAGCAGTACACTTCATCTGCACCTGTTGCTGTTTCTGATTTAGCGTTTTTTTGCTCCCTTTGAAATTGTCCGATTAAGCATCTCATTTTCTTTTCGGACCAAATTGAGAGATTCTCTAGTTTGCTTCCAAGCGTATTGTTTTTTTTTGCTTATTTTTATACAAAGGGCTATGTGTATCCCATAGTTCGGCCTTTTGTCTGTATAATTCATTTAGTTTGCAAGTAAAAGCCTGCCAATATGAACACCAGTGCCCTTAAACTATGTGCATCGGCCACCACATTATTGAAGACAAAATCAATTGCCAAATATAGCAAAGCCTACAAGCAAGATGGAACTAATGAAATGGTTAAAAAAATTGAACAATTCACTCACAATGCTGGATAATTTCAGATCGTCGTATAACTTCATTCCATTCGAAAAATCAAACCTGTAACATCATAACCAGTATTGATCCCCATCTGCTCATTACACCTATATCCCTAAGAGGAGGAGGAGAAGACGAAATTTAACCAACGAATCGAGATAAATCGCAAACGGGAACTGAACAAATACCAACACACACGCACATCCTTCGTTGGAAAGATAATTAAGTTTGCTTCTATATGGTGAGACCGTATCGCGTAATATAGATGGCGCTTTTGTTTTTCTTTATTTTTCTCTTCGCCGGCCGTTTTCCCCGCTCCCTTTGTTTCTTTTTCCCGCGTTACCTCATCGTGAAGCTCCGATATGATTTATAATTGTTTGCTGAGGAATATCTCCTGTGCAAATATGTATCCATTCGTAAATATTTAATACTGTTGGTCTCCGATGTAAATTAAGCTAGTGAAGTATTTATGCTTGTTGTTTGTTTCTCTTCGCCCAGGGTAAGATACACTTACGTTACAGGACGAAATAACTTTTAAGAACAAGTTTAATTAGTTCGGAAATTTTAAGCTTAAGGAAGATTTATCAGTTTTACGTGCATATTTTAACGTTATTTCCTTTTACAATGTTTAAAGTTTTCGAAATGAGGCTTAAAAAAGTTTAGTCAGTTTAATTTGTTCCAAATTCGGAATTATTTACAGCGTTTTTTTGGTAAGATTTTGGTGAATTTTATTTGTTCCAGTAGAAACAGACATAACGATATAACCACAATCTCTTCGTTTTACTGTTATTAGAAACCATACTCTTTCATATCCAAAAAGTAATTACCAGTATGACACTTCCTCCCTGAAACCATTGAGCCCACCGCTGGTATAGCCAGATGACAGGTCTCATACATGCCGATAATTTGTATCAGTAGGTGTTCGCACTTATAATACAACTTGCTGCGAATAAATCATGTCGACTACGACTTTCATGGCCAACACGTTATTTGCGATCAATTTCCACAGAAATTAGTTCAACGTCATATTATTTATCTTTATTGCGATCGCGGATATATTATATAGCGAGAGAACATTGTCCATCATCGCCTGGAATCTGTATGCAAAGATATTATCTCAATAAAGAGACCCCTCTCTAGTATAGAAGTCGATTACCTGACCGCCTAATACAATTCTCAAACCCGCAATAAATTGGACACATTACGAGATTTATATTTACTGCCGTCACTGTTATGATTAAGTTTTAGACAATTATTTCGAGTTAACTGCGCTACTTCCGTATTTGTAGTATGCAAGCTGTGTAACTGCTTCGGTTTTATATAACTTTTTATTTGGTTTATGTTCGTGGCGACGAAGCACTCGTATTGAACTTAATCTCACGAACACAATGAAATCATAAATTATCCAAAACATGATCTCACTTACCGAAATCCATTGTGAACTAAAAAGGGTATTCTTTTTTCGGTTGAACTTATTTCGATGCGGGTGATTTAATTTAGAGTCGTTTTGTTTGAATATGTTTCTCGTTTATATTTATCGTTTCATTCGTTCAGAACTCAGAAGTGTACGTTTATACCGTACAGAGAGTCACAAAATTAATGTCTTCTCTGTTAAATTGATGTAAATTATCGCTCTTAACTGTACTGTTGATTTCGACAAAGTTTCTATTATCCTAGCTTACCCCTTAACTTTCAACATGTGTTGAAAAGATTTGTATTGGAGTTATAGCCTTAGTCATTCAACAGAAGACACATTGGATGTAGAGTAAAAAAAATCTAGTCAACTTTATATAGATTATGCAATCCCAATGTTGAGATGTAAGTAGATGAAAATGGTGTGTATAATATACAGGATTTCACAAAGTATCAATGTAATACATCAATTTCGAATACATTTAAAAAAAATGTCAGGCCGTTAAGTCATTGAGGAATGAATAGTTTAATTTGGTCCAAAATAGCATCAACTTTTGATTTCCAAATAAAGTACTATAGCATATTTGTGCTTTTAGAAGCATTTTGAGTGAGTAACTTGACTTTCATTCACTCTTCTTACATTTATTTAACATAATATAGTGTAAGTATGGTATAATAAAAATATCACAAAATGCCTTCCTAATTTTGTTATATCCGACAGTGGTCATCGATGTTGTTCTGCTAAAATAATTCATTTGAAATAGAATAATGTTTCTCAAAATATACTTTTGTACCTGTAACATTGCAATATGCATTGCCTAGGTACTACCTTATTTTAGTCAAAATTTGAGTTTCTTGGCAAATTGGTAAACAACGATCATTTTCACTATTTAAATTATTTCGTATTAAGCTAATGACAATAGTTGCTGCATCCTTTGTCATCCAGTATTTTGTTTTAAATGTTCGATCATTTAATCTATTATCCTATTTTTCCAGAGAATTGGGTAATGAATACGATATATTTCTACTTTTTCAACTTCAAACAACTCTTCAACACAATAAACGCATCAGCCATCCAAGAAATGTTTGTTTTGTGTTCACTTATATGTATTATTAAAATAATAAATTTGTTAAAAAGCAAAAGATGTTTACAAAAACTTTATGTCAGTCATTAGTCATTAGATGCTCATCAATGCGCATGATCTGCTGGGAAAATCTCCCTCCTGCTCTTCCACCTAACCTAGAATTACAAAATAAAGGGAAATATTCATTCATATGCCTATAAACTAAAACCTAACTATGCATATTCAGTTATCAATAAACAAACAAAAAGTAGACAACAAATAA
>ML216061.1:0-10365 GCA_004785975.1 Popillia japonica | reverse complement strand
TATTATTATTAAAAAAGAGAAACTTAAAAATAAGCATAGATAAAACTAAAGTGATTGTCATAGATAAAAACGAACCAAAAGTCAAAATTGAAATTGACGGAAGACAGATAGAACAAATACAGACATTCCGATACCTAGGTGTAAATATACACAAAGACGGAAAAGAAGAGGCGGAAATAAACAACAGATTGGAAAACACGACGAAACTATACTATGCTTTAAACAATAAGTTTATACGAAATAAGGAAATATCGGGAAAAACGAAAGTAACAGTGTATAATACAATATTTAAACCAATCTTAACCTACGGTTGCGAAAGTTGGACACTAAATAACAAGTTGAGGAGCAGAATCCAAGCCATCGAAAGGAAGTACCTGAGAGCAGTGAAAGGGGTTACACGTTTGAATAGAATAAGAAATGAAGCTATAAGAGAAGAATTCAAAGTAGAACCTATTCTGGAAACTATTGAGAAGAAACAGCTACAGTGGTTTGGACATGTGATACGCATGGAAGAAGGAAGACAGGCAAAGAAGGTATGGCTAGCGAAGACAACCCAAAAGAGACCGAGAGGAAGACCAGGAAAAACGTGGGATAACGTGATAGCGGACAATTTAAAAAAACGAGGACTTGAATGGAATGACGGAAAGAAGATGGCGAGAAACAAGAAAGTTTGGACAACATTTATTCACAAGAAAGGAGAACATACTTAAGTGGACTAGAATATCTTAACACCCCTAAGGGGTAAATAAGATTATTGATTATATATATATACATATATATATGGTTGCAAATCTTATTGTATTATCAATCAACGCTAATATAGAACATTTTCGAGAAGATTTACAATTTTTTTCTTTGGTCATTTAGTAAGAAGTACTTCTCGCGTTATTTTTAATAACTTCCAATACCCTGCATGAGACACTTTCATCTATTTTTTTCAAAATATCATCTTCAACGTTTTCCCAAGCAGAATTTCTGGTAACGTGTGGTGACGTAGATTTCGATATATTATCGCCCAAAGATTCTCAATGGAATTCAAATGTGGGCTTAATGCCAGCCATCTAAAAAGTTTAATCGGATGCCGCAATGTTTTTGTTGTAGCTGCTGTATTATATGGGTGCGTTATCTTGTTGAATCGTCCTCGGCTATGATGATAAAAGGTAGAAGGCAAGCTCGAAATTGCGCTTATTTCCCAACATTTTTCAGCCTTGCTTTTCTTTTTTTACACCACGCCTGGAAGGGTGTGGAACAAAAGTATTATTCGAAGCTTTTATAGTATTTCGCTTAAACTCAACTGTACATACATTTTGAATTCGTATTGGACTATCGAAAAATTGATTTATTTAGTGCTAAACAAACTAGCGCAGGTCCTGTGGCAGTACAATTATTAATAGTTTGTTCATAGGTTGGTATACATTGCTTCGAATATAAATGTAGGTATAAGGGATTTATTTCATTGTGTTCATGGTGTTGTTTAATGATGTATTCTCGTTGAATATAACGTATCTGGGTCGTACATAGACTATATCCAGTGATCCAGTTACCTGTTTGTAAGTTTTAAAAACGTATGTAAATAAATGGAGATTGAAAAGCAGTGTTTCGTCACAGATCAATAAATACTCAAAAATAACTTTCTGTTCTTCTTTGCTTCTTTTTCACGAGAGCAGTTATCAGGAAGTAATTCTTGTGTGCAGATTTGTGTTTTCCACGCGTAGTTTATTAGACATTTTTCTATTATTAAAAACTGCAGCAGCTGCTCTGATGCTGCTAGATAGCGATTTTGAAAGCTAATAAAAACTTAATTATTTTCATCGTTCGGTACTTGCTTTCAAAAACGTTTCTGGTTTTTAATAATTCTCTTTACATGAAACTTCCGATACATATTGTGTACCGTTGTCTTTCGAATTGTTTAACGACGGTAGGCCATTATAGTACCATGCGATCATTTAAATTCTAAATTTTAGCAGGCGGAATTTTTTTTATTAGGTTGTCCAGAATGTCAATTATTGATTAATTGAAATTTGCGGTTATGTTATACTTTGTGACATTTGTGAATCTTAAATCCTATGTGTAATCGATTTAAATTTAATGGAAATGAAAGTATTACAAGATAATTTGGTTTTATTGCGAATTACAAAAGGTGTTCAAAGTGTTCTCCCCCTGTTGCAATGCTACTGTTAACCCTCCGTTTCATTAAAAGCATTTGCCAACATCTGAACGGTTATAGCGTTGCATGCATAAGAAATTGCCTCTTGTAGTTCTTCAAGATTTTGTGGGTTATTTTTGTAAACTGTGTTTTCCAGATACGGATAAATGAAATAATCAAGAATCGTTAAGTCCGGACTGCGAGGCGGAAATTCAATGACTCGATTATCATAAAACTCGCGAATTCGAGCCACACTTTCTCTTGTTTCGTGAGCTGTTGCATTGTCCTGTTGGAAATACCCATGTAAAAGTTCGTCATCATGAAGAGGAAAAACGGTTCAAGTAAATTATTTCGATATCTCAGCATTTATCGTTCCTTCAAAAAACACAGGTCCAAATATACGCCTTCGAGAAACCGCTAGCCAAACACCAATTTTCTGCGGATGGAGAGGCGATTGAATAAAATCATGAGAATTCTCTGTAGACCAACTACGCATATTTTGTTTGTTTAGATAGCCGGATAGGTGAAACCATGCTTCGTCCGAAAAAAATGTTAAATCCAAAGTATTGTTATTTCAAAAGCCACTGACAGTCTTCTATTCGGGCAGGAAAATCTCGAGGGAATAGCTCTTGAACGACGTAAATCTTATAAGGATAAAAATTTAAATTTTCTTTTAAAATTTTTTGTTTCATATGAAAGGTTTATTTCTTGGGCTAATCTGCGAAGAGATTTTTTGGGAGACTGTTCCATTCTTTCTGCAACATCTGCCACAATCTCAGGAGTTCTTTTTTTGGACGCGCCACTACCAGCTTTCCTACCTACAGTTCCAACATTACGAAATTTCGCCACACATGTGTAAATTTCTTGGACTAATTTTTGATAATCCGCAGGAAAATTAGGGAAGGCATTTTGAAAATCATTGATGCAGTACGGTACTGAATATGTCCATTCACCATTCTCTTGTCGTTCGGCGTTTTTAAAATAACTTTCAGTAAGAAAAATCCTTATGTTCTAAATCAAACATTTTGAAACGTCACTAAATTAGTACTTATATAGCAAGTTAATTTAAATTTCACAAACTGCTCTAATTTAGAATTTAAATGATCGCGCGGTATTTGTTCTTGCAATATACATAGCAAAAAAGATCTTTGGTCAATTTAATCCAACCTATTGACTCAGATCTAAAGTTATCTTATAGTATAACAACACACATTAGAAGTTTTTAGAACAACTTAGTTTGCCATTGAAAAATCCAGTATCGCTTCTTCAGATTCTGTTAAAAACTTTCTTTTTTTTCTAGTGGCCAGTGGTTGTCCTCAACGACTGCTGTTCTAATGTAATATCTTAGTGTATATTCTAGTTTTAATGGAATGTATGCTACTATCTGCAATATTTTTTCTAGCCCTGGTTAAAACTGCTAATTTATATTTAATATTGTCACAAGATTTTGGAACCAAATATTAGGTATATACCTTGGTATATGTACAATATATCTATTTAATATTTGATATTCTTAATACGCATTTCTTCCATAAAATGTAGTATAAACCGTTATTGAAATGTGGTTGAGGATCCCTCTTGTTTGGTCACCGTGTTCAATGTGTAAGTCTATAAAATATACTTTAATTAGCGAATCTTGCAAATTGTAATATATGTAAGATTATAATTATATATAAATTAATCAGACGCATGTAATTATATTCAACATAATTTTTATACACGCAAGATATCAATTTCATATTCCAAATTAGAAATTTGCGCCATCTAAAATCCTATACATTGCATTTGGAACATAATTACCTAAAATTTACAAAAAACATGGCTATAGATGGTTGTAAAATGGACAAAATCCGAGTTGGAAGTTTTATAATGATGAAATATCTAACGCCGCTTTTAAAAAGAGAGAATCTATAAATTTCTACCGAGCTTACGTTGTTAACTCTTACATAAATTTGATTTATACATTTTACGTGCTCGCTTGCTTGATACAAAACCTTTTTATTCTAACATGTATCTTTTACGAATAAATCCATAAAATCTGTACAGTACACCCGAGCTTAATACTCAGCGTAAAAGGTATAAACTTGATTACGTATAAATTATGGTATAATGTGAATATTTTTGCGCAACAAAGTATAATATAATATATATTACTAAGACTGAAGTATCCGCAAAAAGTAACGTTTTATATTTTACATTTTAAATCTATGTAAAATTGGAATTACCTGCTTTAGTAACTTAGCTTGCATTTCTAATCCTTTGAAACTAAAGCAGCAAATGAAGTAAAATTAAATATTATTATATTCTTAGTATATTTGTATAAGTTTGCTCCGATTATCATTACATATATCAAGAAAAAGTCAAAGTATCAATGATGATATACATATTTAAGTTTTTTCATACAAAATATTAAAAAAGCAGTGATGACAAATATAAACCTTGTGTTTGGTGTAATAGAGTAAGAAGGTACATCCGTTTGCCCTTTTATTTACATAAAATAAAATTTTTATTTAAATAAAATAAAAAGACTGAGCTCATAATAGACTGTATGTATTGTTATATAAAAAGAAACTTATACCTAAAGGAATAAATTTTATATATATGTAAATTGTAGGAATAAGACCAGTATATTGCAATTGAAAGAGATAGGTACTTTGCAAACAATATGGATTTCAATTGTTTGGAATGGCAGAGTAAACTCTGATTTATTAGAAGTGAGGTATCACATCCAAGTATCTAGAATGTGCTCTTCTTTGCTTCAGATTTGATAAGGCTGATATAAAATTTGTGTAATATTAAAATGTCATCCTTTATCATTAAAAATTACTTTTAGGTAATTTAATTTTTAAGTGTGTATATGTATTTATGTAAGTATTAAAGATGTTCGTTTAAGAGTATATTTATTTACCACGAGCAGCTTGTTAACTTGTGGAAAATTAAAAAGCTTTTTCTATGAAGTGTAGCAAATTTATCCCTTGCTGACAGTAACAAGGTTCAATTTGTGTTCATGCTTTATCGACCTGTTGAATGAAATTTCTAAATGTCGGTGGCTCCCCTATCTGCTTAAAATGTCGACAGAAAATTTGCTTTCGTTTACCGACATCCTTTATCCATGAAAGGTATGGTATATTGAACAAGATTAATGAAAGGCTACTTATTAATACTTTATTGTAAACATATAAAACAAATTTCATTTAAAATTTTTCTAATCGCGCGGAATTTTAATTTATTGTAGATATATGTAAGTATGTACCTATCGTCCAGTGAATAGTATGTACAGTCTATTTATTTCTTAATCTATCTCATTTTGTATTTCCTGTTTCACTTCTACTTTCACTCTTTTGCATATCCTTATATTTATCTATTTTATAGTTAGAGTCTCTAAAATGTATGTATATGTAGTGCAAAAAGGATATCAAGTATGAACTTTAACTGTTTATAACTAAGAGAATGTATTCTTTCCAATATACTGTGCTTTTTTATCTCTGGGCAGATAACGTTAACATTGCCCTATGTTCAGTGTTAAAATGGACAGGTCAGTGCATTATAAAGAATTGTACAATGCAAGTCACACATGCACATGCACTCTTTGATAAAACAAATGCAAAGCAAATTTATTGCCAGTTGCAAATTTTGACAATATTTGTATAGAACTTAAAGTTTAATATTTATCTCTATTTAGTTTTATTTCAAACGCGTACAACGCAGAAGAAAAAATAACAATCGTAAACTGGTACAACGGTAATATGTAACACTGTGCGCAGTATTCTATCTCTATTCTATTTATTTTCAATAAATTATCTAGACAGATCAATACCATCGATTGATACGATTTATTATATTATTACAAAGTTTATAATACTAAACGTTGCATAGTTAATTTTCAAAGAAAAAAACATATAGATTTCCCATGTACCTATGGAGGAAGTGGAATTAACAAAATTATGTTATGCTGAACAGAATTATGTGACCTCGCTGCGACAAATAGCAGCAACAGTTTGATGTTTCCAAGTCTTCGGTATTTAAGATATTAAAAAAGTCAAATACAAAAGTTACATATTTGGCAATTACCAGCAATTATTTGAAGATGATAAAATAAAAGGAAATGAGTTTTGCGAAACTATGATATAAAGGGTGTCCCAACTGGAACTTAGGGATTTAAATTTCACATTATTTTCGAATAAGGTAACTTAGCAAACTAATATTTGGTATACGTCATCTAAAAACTTGTAAGTCATCATGCAACGTTTCACGATTGAAGAACATATCCAAATTGTTCAAATTTATTATGAAAATGGTCGTTCCATTACGAACACAATTCGTCGACTACGCGTTGTTATTCATGGGAATCATATTCCCAGCAATACGGCAATTAGGAATTTAATAATGGTAAAATTTGAACAAACTGGTTCTGTTCTCGATGTAAAGACACCACTACGTCCTCGTAACGTTCGGTCAGTTGAAAATATCGCTAGGGTGAATGAAAGTGTTACCGAAAGTCGAAAAACTTCAATTCGTCATCGGTCACAGCAATTGGCCATCTCAAGATCATCTCTGCAATGAATTTTAACAAAGGACCTTCGGCTACACGCATACAAGATATAGTTAACACAAGAATTGAAGCCCAGGGACCATCACCACCGCCGTATCTTTGCCAATTGGATTTTGGGATTTTGGAGCAAAATGAATTTGATGACGAATTCTGTAAGCGAATCATATTCAGTGACGAAGCCCATTTTCACTTAGGGTACGTAAATAAACAAAACTGCCGCATTTGGGGACGTGAAAATCGTCGAGAGATTATTGAAAAACCCATGCACCCAATACGTGTCACTGTATGGTGCGGTTTCTCGGCCAATCGTGTTCTTGGACCTTACTTTTTTGAGAATAATAATGGAGAAGCAGAAACTGCCAATGGAGAGCGGTATCAACATATGTTGAATAACTTTCTATGGCCTCGTTTAGAAGATATGGACCTCAACAATCTTTACTTTCAACAAGATGGGGCCACTTGTCACACTGCCAGTGAAACTCTAAATTTAATGCAGGAGAAATTCTCTCGCCGTGTGATTTCTCGTAATGGTGACGTGAATTAGCCTGCAAGATCCTGCGACATAACACCGATGGATTTTTTCCTTTGGAGTTTCCTTAAGTATTAAGTCTGCACAAATAATCCACAGACAATTGATGAATTAAAAAATAACATTCGTGCGGCTATTGGTGAGATTAACTTGCGTATGTGTGATAAAGTCATTGAACATTTAAAAAAAAAATCGCTGTGGGAAATGGAAGTCATGGTGGACATTTATCCGATATCTTGTTCCACATATAATTTTAGTGTTTTTATTTTATGTTTACGTTAATAAATCGTTGAATTTCTAAATACTACGCATTTTATTTGGAATTTAAATCACCAAGTTCCTATTGGGACACCCTTTATTTATAATACTATATAACCTATCAAATGAAAATGGGGACACCTTAGAAAAAATAGTTTTTACAGAGAGAGCGTCATTTTCTTTGAATGGTACCGTAAAAGTAAGGGGTTTCAGCCGATTGAGAAACCTCCCAAATGACATTGACCGACCCCAAGGTCAGGTCAAGGTCATTTGGGAGGTTCCAGAACCGGTTGAATAATTTGAAGGTCGTTTGAAGGGTGTTTTGAGGTCATTTGAAAGTCAGTCATTTAGGAGGTTCCACAACCGCCTAAACCAGTTAAAGGTCATTTAAAGGTCATTCAGGAGGTTACACACTCTGTTAAATCTTGAATTTAGGAGGTTCCATAACCAAAACTATCGGTTTATTCCTGCTTCTGTAATTCCAATCTTTGTTATCCTATTTCTTTTTTATTCCAACAGGTACTGGTCACAAACCAACTACCACGTGCATAATCTACCACACACCTAGTATAGTGAGGCTGGGTACCCCTATCGGTCCGTCCTTTATCTTAACACAAATAAGTTTCTGGAACTTCTTCGGTTTAATGAAATGTTTCCAGATCGCTGCATAGGTAGATTTGGCCATATCGCTTGGCCAACACGGTTGCCTGACTTTTTGGGATTATCTCAACTCTAAAATTTATACTAATATAGGATAGGAAGTATTCAGGAATTAAGAGATCGCATACTCACTGCTTGTACTGCATGAATCCAAATTTCTTAAGAAATGCGCATGCTTTTTATTATAAGTCTATTATTCAATCTATTGTTTAGAACGTGAAGGGTGTCACTTCGAACTATTACTCTGAAATGTTTTCATTTACCCAATAGTTTGGTCGATTTTTCTCGTACTTAATTTCAAAATCGAGGTCTGGCCTTTCAACAATAACCTGTTCGACATGGGTGACCTTGCCGGTAGCGATGCTACCAACGGCGTAGCTTCCTGTATCCACAAACCCCATCATCCGCTCCAAGAGCTAAGCTCCGGGAGCTTCGTCAAGGTGTGGATACAGCGATAGGAAAATATAATATGAATATGTATTACTTTAATTTATCTGCTGCAATATGATTCACACTAGAAGGGAGCAAGTTGTAAGTGACTCAAAGATGGCTTGAGATGGCAGATAATAGGCGTTACTCATTATCGGGACAGATGATTTATGGTGGACTTGTATTGCAATTTATGAGAATTGTAAATAAAAAATAAGGATTGAATATTGTTTACTATTAGAAACTATTTCCAGCAATCTACTGTCGACCTTTCTGCAGAAATAGTAATATTTTTTACTGGATATTTGATACTTTTACGAAATACTGATAGGTCATCAATAGTCGTGTGCATAGCATCTATCTTAGAAACTAGATTCTAGATTGACGTTTTTGGCAACAGGATCGTTATTTTAGTTCAGGTCTGTTCAAACTTTAAGCTTTATCAAAGGAGTTATCAAAACAGAAACTCGCTATTTTTGCCGTGTGTGTTTAGCAGACCTTACGTTTGAAGGTCCATCTACAGGGTGGCGCATTAGTGTGTGGAAGCTTGATATATGCAACATTATACAAGTTATAAAAAAATTCTCTCTAACTCATATTCCTTTAAATGGAACGCTATACCTTTTTTGCATTAATAAAATCCGCTCGCCTCTGCGAGCCTCTTCACATAGGTAGAGGTTTTCGCCTCTAGCGTGGTTTACACGTCGAGTTACCGTGACCTTCTGGTACCCACCCAGTTAACCTCTTTTGCTCCTGAAGAAGCCGCTTACATTAGTGGCGAAACGTCGAGTTATTGTATATCTTGTGCATTTTATTTTTATTTTGTACTGTATATATTTTACTAATCATGACACGGTCAACACCCGGAAACCCTCATTATATCTTTACATAGGGTTTCCTGGATCTATTACGAATATTTCAAAAGCTTTGACCGTTTTTACATCGAAAAAAACACTGTTGAAAATAATTGACGAGCACACCCTGTATAATCTGAATGTTTGAAGACACATTTATAAAATTTGTGGAGCATTAAGGTTTCCTGTAGACGAGTCTATGCAGCGAGTTCCGGTTTTACACCCTGGAGACCGACGAGGGTGGGTGAAACCGGTCGTTCTTAGTCTGGTGTGAAGATCCAATATGTAGTTATATTCGCTGTGTAATAGCGGATTGATCGCGCTATTTAAGCGAGTTTGAGCGAGGAATGTTCGTGGGGATGCACATGGCAGGTGTATCCTTCCATTAGACCCCGCGCCGAGTGATCGTTATCGGTCGTGCAACGAGCACGGCGAGAATGGACTGAGATAGAACGTACGCGCCTTCAGTCGCGAGCCCCGCGATTGCCGCACGTGGAGACCGTGAACTGTAACGTCGCGTGCATCGTTCTCAAGGCAACTTGGAGCCGTTTGGCTAGTAGGAAGGGAAGGCGCACTCACTACCCGAGCTGTATCACGGCGTTTGGTAGTAGGTTGACGGCGAGCGCGCCGTGCGTTGCAGCGGCTTCCACTCATGGCCACCGCACACGCTACTAGTGGGTCAACGCAAGGCATCAGTATATTGCCTAGTGAAGTCACATTTTGTTTTCCAATGAATCAAGATTCGAATTGGGCGTCGGTGACACGCGAATTTTGGTTTGCCAGCGCCCTGGTGAGCGTCTACTCGAGCAGTGCGTTCAACCACGCCATATCCACTATCTATCACTAGCTATCAAGGCATTATGGTATGAGATGCTGCTATCTATGAAGGACGTACACGTCTGCTGCGTGTACAGCAGCCAAATGCGGGTGGTGGATA
>SMLS01047968.1:0-14617 GCA_004785975.1 Popillia japonica | reverse complement strand
AGTATTGAGGCTATTTAAAATAAATTTTATTAATACTTTCGGTATTTTATGTAAACATAATATTAGTATTTGGTTGTTTGGTAGTTGTAGATCTCCGTCATTATTGTTGCTGTTTTCAAAAGTCAATACCAGAATAACTTTCTATTGACATACATACATGCATTTTTATAATTATTTAAAAGCTAGAATACTTTAACCTTATGCATGTGTCATAGAATAGCTTGATTTAATTGTGGCGTATCGTGATATTGACTTATAGGTGGAATAATAATAAAAAATTATCTGTCTTAAGGTGATATTGTTCTTTTGCTAGGTCTATACTATTACACCATTACTCTAGTACTCTATTCATTAAACTTTAAAGAATACTGTGCACCTAAGTTGACAATATACATACTATAATTTTTACATCGTTAACACCCTACCTCAATTTAAACTCCTATACCTTACCTAATACTTAAATAATAACAAACAATAATTGAATGTCAAAAAGGCTTACGTCAGTTCTGCTCAAGACTTTAGAGAAGATAATTGATTAGCACTTAAGAGACTGGTTAGACTGCCTCTATATGAGAATCAATATGTTTATCAAACTGGTAAATTTTGTGAGCAGGCATTCGACGAGTCACTCGGCCGAGGGAGACTACTTTTAGGAACAAAAAAATTGTGCTACCTACTTTCCTGGACATCGAGAAAGCCTTTGACTGGGCGCCCTTCTCGTCGATGGAGAGAGCACTGCAAAAACATGGAGTCGACCAAAAAATTAGAACGTGGATTAGCTCCGTGCTAAGAAACAGAACGGGACAAATATCACAGAATCTCTGCACTGTAAAACTGTCCGTGGCAGCTGGCTGCCCACACGGTTGAATGCTGTCTCCTTTGCTATGGTCCCTAGTGGTCATTGATGCTATAGAATTATGTAAACAATTTTATCTACATATTCCCAGCTAAATTCTGTGAAGTATTTTCTTAACTTCAACAGGAGGATTTCAGACTTTGCCAAATGTTTTAATTGTATATGTACAAAGAATGACTATATTTTTGTTTCTTTAACATCTTTCTACTATTATACGTGTATGGTTCAAAATACTTTTTATAAGGGGTGGCTATGGATTACGTATACTTGAAAAACGTATGGCTTAGTTTAATATCATTTACTTATCTGTCAAATTTGATTAATTTTAAATGTCAGAATTCTGGTTAGCTTGAATGTTATATTATCGTTGGTAGTATCTTATTGTATTGAATTAGAAAAATTGTATTTACGTGATCAATTGCTTACGTAAAACTGTATAGCTTAGCATAGCTTGTCAGGTGAGCAAGTAGAGCAGTCAAAGTCGTTAAGTCTGTGAGTTGACAACTTGTGAGACCGAATCTGATTCGCTCTGTAAATGCGATTAATTTTAAATGTCAAAATAATGTATTAGCAAATAATAAATCTTCTTTTGGTGCATAAATTATTTATTAAAAGTTGAAGGAATATAATATGTATCTTAAAGGAACTGTTGAAAATGACAGCCATTATGATTTAAACACAATCTAACTCGATGTTTCGTATTATCAAAAACCCTTATCAGCGTGTCAGGCGTAATTCGATTTACATTTTTCTGGAATTTTTGCTTTTAATTCTTCAAAAGTGTGGAGAGGTTCTTTATAAACTGTATTTTTTAAACAAGGAAATAGAAAATAATCTAATGGTGTTAAATCAGTTGACCGAGGTGGATATTAGTTTTCTGTTCTAGCACTAATTAAACGATTGTCATAAAATGGTCTTAAATAATCGAGAGTAATTTGTGCCGTATATTAGTAGTAGTATTAGTTATGATAACCCAATTGCAATATGTTGCCGTGCTTTTATAATCTGGAGGCAATAGTTCATGGTATAAATTTATTTTGTACGGATATAATCCTAAATCAATATTATTAATTCTTTGGCAGTGCTATATGATTTATTGACTTGCTGAGACAGTCTCCGAAGAGATAAATGAGGGTCATCTAACATCCTTTATTGTACATTTTCAACATTTTGTTATACATTTAAATGTTAACATTTAAATTATAATATACTATTATTGTTAATAGCTAGACATCAAATTTTACGAAAAAGGGTTACCAAAAAATAAGTGTAGACAAAGCATGTAATGTTAATAAAATAATTAAAATAAAAGCAGTACACAATTATATATTATATTAGATATAAACCGTCAGATTGAACATTTAATGATTGTGACATCTTCTTCTACAATACATTGTACCAATGCATACTATTGTTGACACCGGCATATGCAAATAGTAAATACGTTGCAACATAGCAACCGGAAGAAAGGATAGCGTTAATGACAAATAACTAAGGATAGTAAGGGAGAGATAGTTGCTATTATATCTCATACTGCATACAGAGTTTGAGACGATCTATAGGCAGTACTTATTCAACTTTGTTTTAAATTGACTTATATGTAGATCGGATACCTTTGAAACTATCTGGTAGCCACTGGCAGCTAATTGTATGTACATCATAACAGCTGTATATCTTGTAAAGTGTTCAAATCGCTCTGTACGATGATGGGCTGCACTAAATAGAACTTTCTTGATCACACTTGTAAAATATCTATCTTGTAAATATAAATAATTTTAGTTTTTCAGTACCACGAAAATAAATTAATTATCATCTTTAATAAACCTACATATTCCTCAAATTAATAAGTAATAATAATATGTAATACAATCATAAAATGCTTTGATAACCGAAATAAATCTTTCTCGGATATTTAATACTAAGGCGGGTAAAACATTTATATTCCATAGACAGACGTTTCGGTAACAAGAGCCGAGCGTCCTACTGAAGTACTGCCCGCAAACTTTCTTGACGTTTCCTACCGTCACAGCTTCCATCCTTTGGCGTCTCCTTGTTCCGCTTGTTTCCATGAGCACTAGATCGGTTTGTAGTGCTGCTGTACGATATTTTAGCGCGTAGCTGCGCACCCGCCAAGCCCGGTCCGTCTTAATTTACCGCTCGCGTTAAATTTCAACCCTTTAATCGATGTTTATGAAATGAGGCTTCAGATATTAACGCTATTACAGTCTCAAATTGCTTCTTATCTTGTTAAGAGCCATGAAGAGCCGCATTAACCCACTAATTCGCCTTTACATTCTAATTTGATTAAGGACGAGTTTAAAATTTGCCCGTTTCGCGATACGCGATATGTAGTCATTACACGTACGTATAGAACCTTATCTTTCTAAGTTGTAATTTCTGCTTGTTCAGTCCAATGATACGTCTTCGAATTGAGACTGAATTAGAAATCTTGTGCAGTCCTGTGCCGACTAAATACGTTGTTGGTTGTTTCAGTGTTTTGACATAATTAGAGAATACGGTGCAATGTTATTCCTTCACTGTCACTTGAATCTCTTATCTCTATTAATATTTCCCATTACTGGAAAAAATCTACTTGTTTGACACTTCTAATCCCCACTACTTCATTTACATATAACACAGACATGGTTTCTCGTTTTTCTGTCTGCATCTCACAAGTAGGTATTGTGCTTTCGAGTGATAATTGTTGGATGAAAATGAAAAATTCGAATGACAACAATGGCTTCTACAAACAGGCGGAATTGCGTGAATGGCGCAATTTTTTTTTGTTACAATTGTGGTGAATAGACTTTTAAGAAAAACAGAAACCCCATATCACACGATATAAAAAGGGCATATTTGGAGTATTTCGGCGTTCAGTTAGGAGACCAAGACTGTGGATAAACGGAAAGAATTTGGAGTACCTATGATATGGAGAGTGCCAAAAAACCATCATAATGTCTGCTATTTTTGTTCTGTTAAGGCTTCAATAGCAATAATCCGCATAAATCGCCATACCCTAACATAGAATTAGCAAGTAGATTCTTCCTCATTCTGTAGAAATACCTATTTCAACGCTCAGTTACTTACTTATGCTTCCGGAAGATGATTCAGGTACATACTCTGACGAGGCGCAGTTCCAGAAAAGTGAAGGTGCTAGAGATCTAAACCTCTCAAAGGGGTCGTCCGAATTGCTTGCTTCCAGATGAAAGGAAACAAACTTAATGTACCAGGTAGTAATATTACATTTTATCCCCCCACAGACATCCACTGGCGTATTTCTCTAAAGAAAGCAACTTAGTGTTTGGTAACGACATAAGAGGTCTCTTAAAGAAAATGTGGTTAATTGAATACACGCCAAGTGAATGGCGTCTTTTTATGGACAGTTCATCTCGAACTTTAAAATGTGTACTTTTGCACAATGGTAATAAACATGCTACTATACCTATTGGACAGTCGACCACTATAAAAGAGGAATACGAGACAATATCCTTGCTTCTGAAACATATCAAAGTAGAGGGTTACAGCCAATTCTTAAACCTCGTGATTAACTTTGGCCTTGCACGAGCATTGGTCAAGGTTAATGAGGAGGTTCTAGAATCGACTGAAGCATACAAGGACAAGGTTAATGAGGAGGTTCGAGAATCGGCTGAAACATATCAAGGTCAAGGACTAGGTCAAGTTACATCTGATTCTCTAACCTCCCCGTTAACCCTGATCTTGCATGAGCATTGGTTAACGTTAATGAGGAGGTTGCAGGATCGGTTAAAGCACATTAAGGTCAAAGTCAAATGGTGTCAAGGTCAACTCCATCGCAAGGTTAGGATTATGAGATGGTTCTAGAATTTGACGTTGGATAAGTTAAATGAGGAGGTTCTACAATTAGCCGAAACCGTCAAGACTGACCTCATTTTAGCGTTAAGGTTTTTAAGAAAATTTTAGAATTATAATACAATGAGGTTATGTTTTCAAGGTTGTTGGAGTGGGAGGCTTATGCGTGGCCATTATGAAAGTTAAAATATGTATACAAAGGTAGTGATGAAGAGGATATTGTAGTATTGAAAGTTATAATGGCGAGTGTGGGTGAAACTTGTGATTGTTACAAAGCAAAAAATGATCTAACAGAACAAAGTAATAATTTTAATGAAATAGAGAGTGATAATTCACAAGGATATTTTACCGAAATGGAGAACTCTAGTGATTTTTGGATTAAAGTGGAACTGTGCGCAGACAAGTTTATGAAAGGCCAATTGGGGGATGTACCTTTATTAGGGGAAAGAACATTTTTCTTGAATAAGAATCACTCCAAATGGATATGTGCGGGATTATCAACCGATTTTAATTTCGAACCGATCATCAAAATTGCTGGAATTAAAAAGCAGTGTGTGGCTGCTGAAGTGGGTGATTTGTGTCAATCCAAAAATTGTAAACTTTCTCATCGCGCAACAAAGTGGTTACACAATATATTCTTGTTTTTTTATGCCTTTGGGACAGTAGAGGTAAAGTCCAGCACTGGATTACCAGAAACTGGTCTTTAAGAAATGTTTTAGTTCAAGGAGAACATAACGTTCTTAGCGAGCCGTTGGTTGACAGAAACAATATCACTTTTCCACAACTATATATATATATCAAACTGAGACTTGACCTAACGCAAAGAAATCTTATAAAAGCAAATTTTTTACTGTTGATTGAAAGTCGTATATGTATTTTTTTCTGTTAAATAAATACCTCCTATCCATTTTTTTGCGTTTCAGTTAACAGTGATCAAATGTAGGAATATTTTAAAAGTAACATATGTATATGCATACCAAAACATTACATGTAAATATAGCGAAATTTTCCTAAGTAGAGCAGAAAGAACGAATTTCGAAAACTAGATCTGATAGTTCAAATCTGACAGTGTTTTCGGATTAGGCATCCCATGATTGCTTCATTACACTGAAAAAATCCAAAGGCACCAAAATATGTGTTGGTTAGTTAGATAACGGGCTGAAACACTTACAGTTATAAGAAGCTTCCATGAAATCGCAAACTGGGTGGCAACCATGAAATATTTGAATCATTGAATATGTTTCCACATTTGTTTTAGTCGAATGAGTATGGCGTGCGGTATAACTATTTTTAATGATGAAAACGACTGTTCCATATTGAGTGACACACCTTCACAAATTTGTGTTAGTATAAGGTCATCTGAATTATTGTCAATATCACTTCAAATTTTCGTATTACACACTCATTCTTTTTGCCTTCCACCGTACACACATACATATGTAGGTGTGAGTGAATATCATTCACAATTTGAACAGAATGCGCAAACGACATTGAATCACTTTGTAATATTTCAATTTGCTCCATTAGTTCATAGTAGTTCTTGCAAGTAGCATCTAAATCACTTTTTAGCTTCCACCTTTTTTACATGCTCAAACATGTTCTTCAACGAGTAGTAATCGACTGAGGTAGTTGAGGTGCTTTAGGACACAGTTCGTAAAATGTTTCTGTACATTTTGCGGACTTTAGAAACACTGCCTACGTATGAGCTATTAAAGTATTTCCTCGTGGATAACATTTGGGTATCAATAGCGCCACACTGTTTAAAGCATGGATCTTACACGTTACTTACCACCGTGTACTTTAACAGGTCCGCCTAAGCATTTGCGACACCTTCACTTATGAACATTAAAAGTTTGTTTTTTGAGATATACAGAGTGGTCCTCGAGGAAGTGCACTGATGGATTGGGGAAAACTTTTGAAATTTTACGTAGAATTTTGATTGTTTTATACCCAAGCTTGATCATTTTATTTCTAAATTTTTATGTTAAAATTGTCATTTCAAACAGAAAATCATTTACATTTTCTTCATATAAAGAGGAATTTGTTATTCAATTTGAATTAAGTTTTCTCAAATACATGATCTAATTAGATATTATTTGTATGAAACTATTGTAATCATTAATACAGGGTATGCAACATTTATCCTTGAAAATGAAAATGGCAAAACATATTTTTTTTAAATAGCAAGTTGCAATTTTTTATCGACGAAATTATAAATTGTCAGTTGCCGAAGAAAAGTAGTTTACATTATCATACCTTCGATACGTCATGATAGAGCGCTAAAATTACTACTAACTTAAGCATAAAATAGTTTCCAGAATATGTGAAACATTTGCACCTATATGTACATCCGCAAAAGAGTAAACCATTTAAGAATACCATTTAACAATGTTAACCGCATTATAAAATACTAATACCTACAGGATTTCAGGGAAGGTAAAAGTCTGAACAAAGAATAATTTTGAAATATTTTGTTTTTATCTCACTATATGTATCTCCGCCTTAAGTAACATTGGAGTCAGAGTATTTTTTTATAGTAGACTTCTTTACTGCTTATTAGGAATTTTTCCAATTTTCGTTTTTGGGGGTAAATTTCGTACATTCTGTATTAATAATTATATCAAGCTTATACAAATAATATCTCCATATTTACGCCGCCTATTTGAGAGAACTTAATTTAAATTGAATAATAAACTCTTCTTTATATGGAAAAAAAGTGTAATTGCTTTTCTGCCTCCAAACGTCAATTTTAGCAGAAGAATTTAAAAAAGGTCAGAATTGGGTACATGACATTTCACCTGAAAAGTATTCAGAATTTTACTATATACGTACACTTTGCAACCATGGTGCTAACTTTAACTATCCTAGCTAAAAAATGGCATTACCGCACCCAAAAGAATCCTACAGTATATTTTGATTACTTATCCTCACATCATCACCAATCGTAAGATATACAGAGTGGTGCTCGATCAATTATGAAAAAACGGTACTTTGAAAATTTAGCAGTGTACTAAAGTCAGGGACCATTCTGGTAAAATACTTTCGGCATGGTAGCACAATGATGTATACCAAGACTAATTATTGGTCAAAAATATTGTCAGAAGTAGGTACACTAATGGAAAGTAAAGATCGGACACTTTCAATACGTTGTTATATGGAAACTGTCCAAACTTTACTTTCCATGAGTGTACATGGTATTTTACCTAAAAAGTATTTAGAATTTTACGCGTCATCTAAAATTTAGCATTTAGAATTGTGAAGTTGGTTGAATATAATTTAGTCGAATAGCCCTCACCGATTTTAGTATACCGCCAATTCTTTAAATAACTTCTGTGCTACTTCTTTTACCTGCCTCTACGTTTCTACAACACTTGGCTATAACCAGAAGTGGCGATACGGAATTCGAAATACAAGACATAATATTTTACATATACGTCATTTTGGCTTCTTTTGTAACATTTCAACGAACCACTTGTTAGAGGTGGCATATAATTTACAATATACTGTACATAGATACGTCTAACGTCGCACACATCTGTGTGAAATGAGACTGAACTTCCGCACTACTACTCTGGAAGGGCAGATTCGGAGGGCAGACAAATATCTCTGCGGAAATAAGAACAAGGAAGAGACTGATTGTCCTCATTGCTTCAGGACAGGAGTCCATCTCCTTACAGGATTGCTGCGATGTGAGAAAGTGTGTAATTCCACCACGGTTCTGCTATAGGCAGACTGTAACGGTGAACTAATCATTTCATCGTGTACACCATGAGTTAAATTGAGATAAATAAAAATTAATTGAATAATAATACGGTAATATTTTTTAATTATTATATACATTCATGTAGTAGTTTTTTACATAAAAGTAACGAAGTGTGCGCGTTAATAAAAAATATGTATAATATCACTTTTTGCAACAATAAAATCTCATAATGTTTTGCTATCATTATTGAGAATTATATTTATATTCTTATATTTGTATTATATAAAATATAATGTTAACTAATTACTGTCGGTTGCAATGACTTAACTTGTAGAAACAATTTGCGAATTATCAAAATATCAAACACTTGAAATACAGTAGATTCGGGAGTATCCAAGCTCCAGTCAACCAATCTTCTGGGACATCATCGTGTGTTGTCACGTGTAAAGTCCTTGTGAGTGTGTGTTGACTGGTGTTGTTGTGGAATCGTATTTATTTCTGTGTGTTTATATACATATGTATATGTATATGGCTTGTTTTTCCTTTTGCATGGGAAAAGCGTATGCAATGCATTGCAATATGCATTGTAATAAAAGGAGGAAGATGGCGAATCAACTAACACAGTGGCTACCTACTGATTTAGAAGTTCGGAAACTGCCTTTTGAGAGTTAATCGCAAAGAAAGGAAAATTTTATTGAGAGTTCAGTCAGCGGTATTAGTCGAAAAACGTTGAAAAGTAGCCATGGCATCTCAAGATATTTGTCTGTGATTTTCGCAGCTTTGATGGATAGGCAACCCTATGAACATACCAATATTTCCAGTTAAGACGCTTATATTCTAGAAGAACTTCCAAAACGGCGAGAACTCCTTCACGGCATGCGATAGATGGCTACATAAGCTGAGGACAAAATATGGCTTAAAGCAGTTTACGATTAGTGCGGAAAATTGTCACCTGCCTAGTTTTAGTCTAAAATGGACTAAATAGATTGTAAGGATGAATTAACTTCACATCGGATATGTAATTTAATTTTCGAATGCTACCATAAAAAATCTTTGCAGTAAAATTCAAGAAAAAATATTCTCGAATTTCAAGGAAAGTAGATCTCTTGAAGTTATCAAAGTCAATAGTCTTGTAACAATCTAACCCAGCTAAAGGAAGGTGTGGAGAAAAGCACAATATTTTGTGAGTGACTTTGCCATTGATGATGCCGATATAGATTAACAATGAGGTCTGCAAAGTCTAGAAAGCACATTTACATACATAAAACTATAAAAATGTTGGCGTGGCACCCAATATAGCTGAGAATTCACTGTAGCACTGAGAAAAATCAATATCATTCCTATCATTGGGCACAACATGTTCTCAAAATTTATGAAACAATTGCCAAGTATCAACAAAATAACATTCTTTATAGCAAACCAGTTTATAAAGTCAATTCTTATTTGTTCGTACTTCATGCAACTTTAACCTTTATTTGCTCTACATTAAGTATTTTTGAGTGATTCAATCTATCAACAAAATAACGTTATATATATACTTATATAACGAAGAAAGTTTGTTACACTTAATAGTAACTCTAAGTTTGACCGTGGTGTAAAGAAGCGAGACCCACCTGATCACCCCATACCATAGACCGATCTGCGCTGCTAGCAATTTGTCCAAGAAACCGGCGTAAGCGCGCTCCACCTCTAAGATTCATCCCTGTTCTCCCTAGGGACCATCCTAACTATGGCCGCTCTATAATAAACATCTATCACACTGTTTACTTTTGACTTCTTACGCTGAATTGACAAAACTCGCACTTCGCACGGTGTCGGTACCGAGGATATTAATTTGCCCCCCTTTTAATTTCGCAAAGGCGTACTCGACAGCAAAGATACCTTCTCTGTAACGAAAAACATCGAGAAAATTCTGTGTTGTACAAAATTTTGTATAGCGGCTACTTTCAATTACGTGTATTTGTTTGTGTAGAATGTGAAGATATGTATTGATGTTAGTGTTTGGAAAAAGAATAAGCTGTTATTTTTGTTATATAAATGACATAATTATTCAGATTTAATATAAATAGTAACAAGAGAATTACATACGTATGTCAAAATAAAATTAATTTATTTTTATTTTTCATTTGTACAACATGCAGATTTGAATGTAATTACACGTTGCATTATAAATATAATTACCGTTTAAAGAAGGAACAGATTATAAAAAAGCAAAGAATCGGACACTGTATTAAATTTTGCTTGATTGGCGAGGTGCACTGGTGGCTCAATATATCAAATAATGTAATATAGGTCATACAATGTATACAATTTTTTTGTACTATTTACTGGAAGGTTTCATCTCTAACTTTTCACTTCTGAAGAAGTTACCTACATTAGTGACGAAATGACATGTTTGTAGTTTTTTTTCTTTTATTTGATTATTTTTTGTGCTGTGTTTTATTTTATTTTCTGTTTGTATATGCTTACATTACTAAGACGCTGGAATTCCTCACAGCAACTGGTATAATTGCTTGGCTTTGTTTCCATGTTTAAGGTATGTTAACACTTGTCTCCTGAGTGCTGTGTTTCCACAGGCATGAAAGGCTGCTAAACTCATTCCAATTAAGAATTTCTACAGCTTCAGCCCACGTCATTGTTTACATAATGGAATTGATGACAACAAACTTTTGATTTTGATCGTGATGGATTTCTTCTTTAACACAATAAATCGTAATCCTGTTGTCTATTTTGAATTATGCTGGCTTAAACCTATCGCCGCGAAACATTTTCAAAAATTATCTTGGCCTTAGATCTCAACGTGTTGTGCTTATCTTTGCAGATGTCCTCCAGGGTTCAATATTGGATTCATTACCATTTTCGATTTATACATCTCAGATTTGTTCATTCTCACGACTTACTTGTAACTTTCATATGTATGTGTGGTGATGATATTCAGATTTCAGATTTCTCTTTTAAAATCAATGATTGACCATGTCCTGTTTCTCTTATCAACAATGACTTAAAGCTACTTGCTGAGATTTCCAATAAATACTTAACTGAATCCCAACAAATCTTACTTTAAGCTGCTCCGCAGGGAGCGTACCACTACTTTGCCAGACATTATGTTGATCTTGTCAGTACCTCATTGGAGCATAAAGTGGGTGTTCGTCATCTGGGTCTTTTTAGATGTTGACTTACGCTGTAGGGAACATGTCAATCGCTCCATTCGTAAAGCATTTTGTAATTTTAAATCTTTAAATCCTAATGCTCATACTCTAAAAATATTACTCTGTGATTTGCTAGTTTTATCGCATTATAATTTTTGCGATATTACATGTAAGTATATAGTCCTTGCCCTTTAGCTATCGATAGTAAACGTATTCAAATGATCCAAAACATGTGCCTTAGATTTATTTACGGTATTCCGCGTAGGCATCACATCTCACATAAGTTGTGTGAGGTTTTTTGGCTCAGCATGCAAATGTGCAGGATTCTACACTTCACTACCTACTGTTATACACTCATTCTAACAGGTATTCTCGGATTAGGTTCAGAACGAATTCATTCCTCGTCATAAAACTATATTATAAACAATCAGTTGCGTAGACCCTTGCGTGCTGGGTTAACACAATGCTGCATTAACTCAATTCCGTCTAACCCAAATATTCTTACGAGGCCAGGTTTCAGAAGGGCTGTTCGAAGTATGCTATTGGCAGAGCACCCTCATGAACTCACGTCGGCACGTATCTAGTATTGGCAACGTGTTTTTCTCTTTGTTTGACTATTATTATTGTCATTATTATTTTTAAAAACTTTCTCCTTATTTCCTTCTCCTCTATTTTTCTCTTCAGTTACTTACTTCCTCTACTTTTGTCTCTTCTTTTTTTGCTCTTTCTTCTTTCTATTTTCTTTTGGTTAGTTAAGTAATGCCAGCTAGGAAGAATAGCGGTAGCAGACAACTAGCTATTTGATTAATGTGTGGATCAATTAAAAAAACAAGAAAAAATCAATTATTTTGATGCAAAAAGTACCATTATGAAATTAAAAATTGATGTCTTCAACAAATTGCCTCAAATACGAAATTATTTATTTTCTTCAAGTTGTATGTACTTTTAGTTTGACCAACTTGTAAAATACCAAATTCTATATTATTCTTTGACATTCAAATCAATTAAGAAGGAAATATAACCTTTATCACTTGAATTTCAGTTTTTAACAAAAAAAATTCTACAAAAACAAAACTTTTAAAATCATTTGCTCATTTTTATTTTGCTTCAACGCAAAATTAAATAGAAGACTGATTTGAAAAGAGAATATTACTAGTGATTCCTGAAAAGCATTTTATGTAGATTAACATGAATTGTTTTCAGAAAAATGGGCAGACGAAAGATTCACGATGATAATTCAAATTCGGAAAAGCATATTTTTTCAATTAACACAACATATACAAGTATAATTGAAAATTATTTATTAATACACGCATTTTTTTAGTGTGTAGATGAAATCTAAAAAATTTGAATATTTTTCCTATTAATTCATTCACTGGATATTCTTCGGAAATGTTTGTTTTGGGTTTGTTTGATATGTAATGAAATAATTCATGTTTAGAAGAAGAAGATGCCTAACTCCATCTTCTTCTTTGCTATATATTCTAATAAAGAGAAACTGAGGGACTAAGCAATTGGTGTAATTATGAGTTGTTAAAGAGGTTGTCGAATTTATTTCAAGAATCACGGCAAAATTAATAACGGCATAGTTAATAACGTGCAGCAGTCTTTGATTGATTGATCAGAAACAGATAAATTAGAAAACATATCCAAAAACTATGACCAATAAAACCAGCCTGGATTTAGAGTCTAAGTAACTTTTTGACTGTTTTTAATTCGTAATGCAGTTTGAGCTTGTTTGATCAGTGTCTCACTGTGCAAAATGGTCTGCTATGTAGCTTTCAGTTATGCCATTGAATGAATGAAACAGGCTTCCGCGACTTTCTCTGGAAAGCCAACAGCAGTTTTGTTAGCCTCATATTCCAAGAATTGATCTAGTATCCTTTAGAATACCTGTTTTGTTAAACCAGCTCTTTAACAGTGAGCATGTTCATGCCTATAGAGCTTTTAGTGTTGCTTCCCATTTCATAAGATACCTTATGTCTGTACTCTTTGTTTAATAGCATTCATTTCTGTTCGCTGAGTTCGCAGAATTCCCATGTTTGGCAAGTTTGTATTATCACTTCCAAGTGTTTGTTAAAGTTCTGTCCTAGCGTCATGTAATTCTTTAGTTTCGTTAACTCTTCCTAGTTCTTGAAAAATTTAAAGATGGCCCACTAAGTCTCTTGATTTGTAGATGCAAAGGAATCAGATCTAACGGGATCTCTATTGCTGCGGATTTAAGTTATGCTCTGACACTTAAGCGATGTTGTAGAAGTAACTAATAATACAAATCGTGTCTACCCCCGGATCGAATCTCAACTGCAGTCTGATTGTTTTAATTCCATTATTATTTTGCTGTTTAAGTATTTTTGTTTAATAAATTACTAGTGTTTGCGGTACATTTGCTCTGCAATTGTGCTTAAATTAATTGGTCGAATAGGAAGGATTATAATCCAATTTAAGACAAAAAAGATTAAGAAAGAAGCACACATTCACACCGTCAAATGTACTAATAATTATCTTAAATTAAAGGACTATATTTTTTTCCATGAAATGTAGCACCTAACAAAATTTCTAGTGGTAGATTATTAGCATAAATAAAGCTAAATACTTTTGTTTCGCTTTTATAAAGTACAGTTAGTTGAAATATAATATTACGTCTATTTTATATAG
Organism: Popillia japonica; assembly: GCA_004785975.1. Taxonomy (NCBI): domain Eukaryota; kingdom Metazoa; phylum Arthropoda; class Insecta; order Coleoptera; family Scarabaeidae; genus Popillia; species Popillia japonica. The sequence continues at coordinate 426 of SMLS01047968.1, read as the reverse complement.
AACATACAAGAGCATTCTTTCGCTAATACCAGATAGCCCGTACACGTATCATCCATTTTTCGAGACATTCTTGTGCTTTGATATAATGGAAGTGGCTGGTAATCGATCTTATCATCTGACAAAATTGCCGTGCGTTACACACAATTTGCTACTACATTTCTTCCTAACGAAACTAAAATGGATTAGATAGACACATGATAGTAATATATCATCGACTTGTTTGAATCGACATAGTAGTTGTTTTGACATAGTAGTTGTTATGGCATATAAAATTTTCTTGATGTCTTAAATAAAGTATGTATGTATATTCTAGAAACATAATACAGTAAATATTAAGTAAAAGGAACAACTGCAAACTGATTATCTCTATATGTCGGAAATGATAATCATAGTTGAATTTTCTTTTCAAATATTAATAGCCAGCGT
>SMLS01047946.1:0-10116 GCA_004785975.1 Popillia japonica | reverse complement strand
CGAATACATATTTTCGTAATGAGATGGTTTTCCTCAGAGTTTACATGTTTTCAAAGCAGCAGAGGTTTAGATTAGGCATATGCTTCAGTATTTTCAACATAGTCCAAGTATTACTTGGTGCTATAACAACTGGGTGGTCTGTATATGTTGTAACAATAATATCACCAAACTTATATACGGAAAAGCCTGAAATTGACTTTGTGTTTACTGTTACGGGAATGTATGGTATGTTTGTGGTAATTCATTATTTAGTGGGAATGAAGATATGTGAAAAATGTATCTACAAGGCGCACAAGTAAGGCATAGACGCTATTAATACCAGCTATTAGTACTAATCGATTAGTTATCTTTTAAAGTGAAATAAATATACTTTCATTACAGGAAGAGTACAAAGCGTCATTTATTATTTTGGTGTCTAGTTGGATGTAACACAATTTTAAACATCATTATATTAGCCGTAGTATCAGTCAAGATATACAAACATATAGGAAGATCCATGAGACATTCTTTAGAAAAAGGCATTCAGAGTTATTTAATTTCTCCCAAATGGAAAAGAACTATAGACATTTGGCAATATAAATTACAGTGTTGTGGGGTTGATGACTATAATGATTGGTATCAACTTTCGTGGATGGATAAATACCACATTGACGTTAACAATCGCATTTCACAAAGGTATGGTAATAAATGATTACGCAATGGTAGAACTAGTCTACACGCTCTATAGAATTTGCGGAAAATCCTTAATAGATTTTCATTAACTTATTTAAAAAAAACTGTCACAAAACGTTACAAGTGATATTCAATTAATAATAATAAAACGCGAGATATTAATACATAAATTATAATATACGAGAAGAAATCTGTTTCTCATTTTATCATTAACTCAACTACTCAGATCTAGTCAACTATGATTCAGTAATACAAGTGTGCTCTCTAAAATAATTATACAGCAAATTAAAATGACATATTCTGCTCTGTTTCTTATATTTTTCCTTTCTCATAATCCATCTGCAGTAAATATTTAGCATATTTTCATAACAAAAACCTGAATTAAGGTGATTGAAACATTTCTTTTACGCCTCACTAGTGTATCTGTTTTTTTTGTAATCGATATGCTCTTGGCATAATACTGGAATTTCAAATTCATAAAACACGTATCCTGGTACTAACAAGCCCACAATTAGTCCTTATGTGTCCTACAGATTGTAGAACAGATGTCGTTAAGAATTTCTCATGAAGCTTGTTACTATTGAGCTATTTTACAAAAATGCTGTTTTCTGATACGTTACGATCAACCCTTACAAGTAACAACTGATTCATGTTTATACACAGTGAGTCGTTAAGAATGGGAAATCTGGAAACTGGGAATAGTAGAGCCTAAAATATGAGGATTGACCGCGGCATGCCTTATACAAATGTTGCTCGTTACAGGGTGTTCAAGTTAATAATTTCATTTTTAAATTTTCCAGTAACTCAGCAAGTTTTTGTAGAATCAACTTGAAAATTGGTATTATTATGTTTTTCAGCATGACGACATCATTTTTAACGTTCGTGATAGGTGGCGCTGATTACACACTGCTGAATAGATAAATCGATGCTTATGTTTTTTGTGCGTGTAGAATAACATAAACAGAATCGAAAATTTGAAAGAACAACGTTTTTTACATGAATAATACATAATGTTTTGATGTTGATATCTTGATCCGTTTTCGAGATATTGGCCTTCTAAAGTTTCAATGCAGTTCGGCCTATTAATACAAATTTTAGTTCTTCAAATACAATGTTGGCTTATTCTTCTGAAAATACTAAGTTGGCTTAAATGCATCTGACAACTATCATCATTTATGCTTGTTAAGCTTGTGTCAAAGAGTATAGTACTAAGTAAGTAGCTTTATCTTTTTTTGTTTTATTTGTAGTACAATAAGTAGTAAAAAAAAATGCCACGGCATAGTGACTTTTTTAATAGTGAAATGCGAGATATGCTTTGTGTTTTTGCTCAAACAGATTTTAATGGACTTGCTGCTTTCCGAAGATATTTAGAATTACCTATATCCAAATCGAAGACAACCAAGTCATAAACTTTTTAGAAATCTTTATAATTACCTAGGAGAAACTGGGTGTTTTCGTCCTAAGCGCCATAATGGTGCTTCAAAAACTATCTCGGTAGAACAAGAGGAGGAAGTTCTAGTTCGTGTTACCGAAAACGAAGGCGTAAGTACTCGCCGTTTAAGTGCAGCGACAGGAATAAATCAAACGTCTATCAATAGAATCTTACGAAAAGAGAAACTATACCCTTATCATTTCACTCCCGTGCAGAATTTATTACCTCAGTATCCTGCGGCACGTCTACGATTTTCGCAGTTTTTACAGACAAAACAGAACAAGGACCGAAATTTTCTTGACAAAGTTCTCTTCACCGATGAAGCAATGTTTACTAGACGGGGAGTTTTCAACTGGAGGAATAATCATTTGTGGGATTCTGAGAATCCACATGCCATAAGGGAAAGACATTTCCAGCATGAGTTCAAGATAAACATTTGGTGTGGGATGATATCTGATACTCTCACCGAATCTGAACGGTCAACTATACTTAGGTTTTCTTGAACAAAATTTAAATGAACTACTAGAAGATGTACCACTTCAACTAAGACAAAACATGTGGTTTATGCACGATGGAGCGCCACCACATTTTCCTCTGCCTGTGCGCAATTATCTGAACGAACAGTTTCCACATCGATGGTTTGGTCGTGGAAGTGAATTTCCTTGGCCACCTAGATTTCTCTGTTTGGTCTAGATTGAAAGATATAGTCTACAAGGAAAGAATTGATTCTTAGATTTTTTGAAGAGTTGCTTCAAAAAATCTAAGAAGCTGCCAATGTAATCAGAAATAATGTAGGGCTGTTTTTTAACATTAGAAGATCTCTAAGAAAACGAATAGAAAAGTGCATTGAAGTGGGTGGTGGAGATTTCGAGCAGTTGCTCTAAATAAATTATTCATCGGTATAAAACGTGGGCGCTTGCATTACATATGACAGTTGTATCAACTTGCTACCCTTTTGACAAATTAATTTTAGAAGTCATTATTTTCATGTTTGTTATTTTTTTTACTATGAACACTCTAGAGACGTTATAACTTCTTCCTCTTGCGAACACTATGTGGCCGTAAGGCCTATTAAAAAACTCTACTAATGAACTATGATTTAGTATGTACCTATGCATTATTTCTTGTTATTATTTATTATTTACCTGAGCTTCGTATTTAAAAATCAAAAATTGTATTAATAGGCCGAACTGCATTGAAACTTTAGAAGGTAAATATCTCGAAAACGGATCAAGATATCAACATCAAAACATTATGTATTATTCATGTAAAAAACGTTGTTCTTTCAAATTTTCGATTCAGTTTATGTTATTCTACACGCACAAAAAAGATAAGCATCGATTTATCTATTCAGCAGTGTGTAATCAGCGCCACCTATAAGCAACGTTAAAATTGATATCATATTCCTATTCGTTATACTGAAAAACATTATAATACCAATTTTCAAGTTGATTCTATAAAAACTTGCTGAGTTATTGGAGAATTTAGAAATGAAACTATTAACTTGAACACCCTGTATCTCTTAAACAAGCAACATTTGTGTAAGGCATGCCGCGGTTAATCCTCATATTTTAGGCTCTACTATTCCCAGTTTCCAGATTTCCCATTCTTAACGACTCATTGTGTATATAATTGTATGAAAATATGCATATGTTGTACGAGGGAGAACTACATTGAAACGCATGTCTTCTAGGTTTACGCATAACAACACGGTTAGAATGCGTGTATATACAGTAGACTCTCGATAATCCGAATGCCGATAATCCGAACGTCCGCTAATCCGAACGCTCAAAATAAAAAAATAAAATTTTTATTTTAATTATTCTTTTTAATTCAATTTGAATAAATTCATGTTCCAAGCCGAGACTTCGTAGTCCTTTGGAAAGAAACCATTTATGTACATATGTACATACATACTATGTAGGTACTTATCTACATACAAACGTAGGTAACATATTTATGATGAATACATACATAATAATCTTTTATTTACTGAAACAAAACAACAAAAATGCATAATTATCTTTGTTCAACAATTATGACCTCTGTTGATAACTGTCTTAAACACAGAATTATTAGTTCGACTACTTGCCAACAGAATACAAGTCAGAGTTACAAAACTCAAGGGCGTTACCCGTAATGCGACATTAAATTAGGAGTGTCAGTTTCTTCTGTGTGTATTCCTGTGTGTACAATTGTTAGTACTGAAACGAATCCGGGATCTGGCAGTGAAGAAAAGGGTCGCCACAACAGTTCAGAAGAAGATTTCCGATTATTTTCGTGTTAAATAAATCTCTCAAGACATCTGCGGATATTACAAACATATGTATCTATTTATATATGTAATAGTACACACACATATGCATGAATCTATGTATTTTATTAAGAATTATGAATTTTAGTTTTGTGTTTACAGAAATATATATACCTATGTATTGCGTTTGAGTTCCAATATCCACGCGTTTTATTTATTGTATCCAATACAACCTGCATTTTAGTTGTTTGGCAGTATAGTTGATAATCCGAACAATTTGATAATCCGAACCACCTTCGGTCTCAATTAGTTCGGATTACCGAGAGTCTACTGTATGTATAAATCTGAAGGACTGAGTGCAATAGAAAATTTAGCGTAGTATGTAAACATATCGAAAATGAAAATTGGCGTTATTCCATAAATAATTGCAAAGAGGAATTTCAGCAAAGATTTCTGAATGTCATTCTTCACAATAGCAACTTTTCCATTGAAATGTTGAAACACGCGAACATATTTATATGGAAAGAATAAATTACAAATCGTGTGGAAATATCTGTAGTGGATACATATCGTGTGAACGCCAGCGAGCTGCACTATTGTATTGGCAACAATAGCTTGCTGCATCTTAATTCAGCGGTACACAATTTACAATAATCAGTTTCTGCTCCGGCGTATAATATTCCATTTTTAAAACGACCGTTACCACCCAGAACTCGCTTTAATGAGAGATGTGTGAAGAAGTGAGCGCTAGGACGTATGAATTGCAGTCTGCACAGATAGACTTGAATTTCTTGCCCGCGATCGCCCGCTCGGTAGGAAATGTACTTAATGTATCGCTGGCTGAACAAAGATGCAGCAAGTTATTTTTGCCAATACAATTGTACAGTAGAATATAGCATACACAGGTTAGGTATCGATCCCTCGCAGGAGTTCACACGGCATACTCGTATATAAAACTAATTAGCTTGTAATACAAAAATAAAATGTTGTCACTAAAAGTGTATGTGGCAGTATACTTATATCTACACCGTATTTCATACATCTTCTGTGATTCGGTCGTAGACCAGTATCTTTAGTGTTAGTTTGTTTTGTGAAGTGACGAGTGAAGGAAGTTTCCTTGTATGTATTTCATGTGTTTTGGGTGGCAGTACTGAACAAAAATTAATCATACTGCGCAAACGTGCGAGCGATACAGATAGTTTTTGTTATATTTACTGCCAAATATCAAGGACGATGTTTCACTCTGATAATAAGAAGAGTGTATTATCTATACTTAGTATGTACAATTGGATGCAAAGGTATCCGGACACGTATCGACAGAGAAACACCTGCCGCACAATATTTTGTTCCGATTAAGCGGAGTTTCAGTATACCCCCTGCAGACTGAGTAAACATCATTGTAACCCTAGTTTTTCCATCTCAATTTCCGCTTCAATATAGTAGCATAAATTGAAATATTTGAGTTTAGGAGTAGGCCGGAAAAATCTGACATCCATATCCAGTCTAAAGAAGTCACCCATCAGCAAACGCTCCAGCATAGGTCATAGTCGTTTAAGGAAAGAAAACACGAGCAGCTGTAAGCGAATTCAACGCAATTATAACTAAGTTCTGTGATAAACTAAAGCCCTTCAGTAAATATTCCTTCGCAAGAAAATGAAATCTAAGCTGTAAGGGGGGAGGGAGAGAGGCTCGCACGTCTCTACCTGGAGAGCATTAGTAGGGGTCGACTTTAACGCTCCCATTACTATTCTCAGGCTTTGATATTGGTACTTTTCTAGTGCGTAGAAGGAAGTGTTTGAACACGAAGCGAAAAGGAAGTAGCCATATTCAATATTTGCTCTTATTAGCGAACGATACAAAATTAACAGCGTGAATGGGTCAGCTCCCCACTTTCTACCACAGAGCGACCGTAATAGATTAATTCCCTTGAAACCAGACTGCTTAACATGACTGATGTGAACTTTCCAATTAAGTTTACTATCTAAAAATATTCCTAAATACTTAAATGAGGGTCTACTAGCTATCGGATTTCTTCTGAAGAGGGGGCTTGAAAAATAGTTTTGGCCCCGTTTTCTTGAGAACCAGACAGAACCAGATTTGGAGGTGGATAGTTGAAAACCGCGACTATCCAACCATTCTCCCAATTTTCCCAATCCATTGTTCATTTCCTGAGCTATTTTTTCGGGATCAGACCCGCCGATGTACAGAACTATGTCGTCTGCGTATTGAAGGCAAGACACATGATCTTTTAGGAAGTGCTGCAGGCCACCCATGTATATGTTATACAAAAGAGGACTTAAATTACTACCTTGCAGTAATCCTCTAAATGAAGTTCTATTGCTGGGATGAGACTTCAAACATAGAACCTTTTCAGACGTAAGCTGAATGATGGAGTTGACTAACGCGCGAGGGATCTTAAATTTAATGATAGCTTCTATTAATACTGGAATCAGGACGTTGTCATAGGCCACAGAAATATCCAGGAATGTGCACAGTACTACCTTCCTCCCAGCAAAAGCCTTCAGAATGTCGGACGTGAGAATAGTTAGGTTGCCCAATGTGGATCTCGACCTACAGAAACCGAATTGATGCGAGTCTAAAACCAAATGGTGGTCACACCACCATTCAATTCTGTTTCTTATCAGTTTCTCAAATATTTTCCTAACACATGATATTAGCGCTATTGGCCGAAAGTTCTTAGGGTCCGACGGATTTTTGCCGTGTTTAAGAATAGGGCAAATTAGGATGTATTTCCAGAAGGAAGGGATAGCGTTACTGCAAAGAAACTCATTGAATAAAGAAAGCAGGTACTCCAAAGTTGAATCGGGAAAATGAGGTACCATAGAAAATGAGATTAAAACGATTAAAAGTTATGTCGTAATTCTATTATTGTTAAGCTCTTGACTAGTTTTTTTTCCATGTTCTTCCCTTATCCTTGAACAGAATTGTTAGAACTTGAAAAAAAAATACAGTGATACAAGGATTTTTATCATTATAAAGATACATTTAAAAAATTATCTTAATTTGCCCACAATATTAATATATGTACTTTTATGACCTTTTAACTTATCTTATTATCCAGATAGTTTTTCTAGTTGTTAGGTCAATGATAACACTTGCAATTCGAACGAACGTCAAATTTATTCCAAAACCTTTACAAAATTTATAATCTGGTTTTCGTAACAACTTCGTCAGTGGAATAAAATTGACATTTATTTAGTGTCAAATTATAAATAAATAACTAGCCATGCCTATCAACAAAATTATCTACAGACAAAGAAATTCAGTGATATATAGGATTATGTTTACAATATAGTGGACAATTTCAGATATTTTGAACACAATATTGTAAACATAATCCTATATTTCACTGAATTTCTTTGTCTAGATAATTCTGTTGATAGGCATGGTTAGTTGTTTATTAATTGACGCTATTTAAATGTCATTTTTATTACACTGAAGAAGTTGTGTAACGAAAACCTAATTTGTAAAGGTTCTGGAATAAACTGATTTTTAATCGAATTAGGAGTGTTATAATTGACCTAGAAATGAAAATAAGTATCAGCAACATAAGGTAACCCACATCCGCAAACGCAAGCAAGAGCTTCAACGTTGCTTTGTAGATGCCTCCAAAACGCCAAATGGCACAGGCATTGGAATCTAGAAGGACGGAGAACCACATGGTGAATCCTGTAACGAACTCCGTCCGCGACAAGAAAACAATTTTTCGTTAGAAAATATTTTCATTTGTTTTGACTAAACTTTTATTTAATTTAAAATTGTTTTCTTGCATTTGTAAATACAGGTAAATATATTTTTGAACTAACCTGTATGTGTCCAGTTTTGAGATGCTATGTATATTTTTACCATGTTTTTGCTCATGATGTCATGCCACAAAAAGGTACTGGCCAGGATATATAAAGGCCGCGTTTTGGTATTAAAATCCACTTGCTTTCTAGCTCTCTTCCCTTCCCTACCTTCCATTGGGTGTGCCGAAGCCTTGTTGGCCCCAAGTGTTCTGCAGTATGTGTCGAGTTCTCGTTGGCCACTGCAGAACAATCCAGCCCCTGTCCATTGGGTGTGCCGAAGCCTTGTTGGCCCCAAGTGTTCTGTAGTATGTGTCGAGTTCTCGTTGGCCACTGCAGAACCATCCAGACCCTATCCGTTGGGCGCGCCGAAGCCTTGTTGGCCCCAGCATTTGTTTCCTCCTGTGAGGTGTCAAGAGTAGACCCCCACATGCACTCCGTTAACTTGGGCATGACTATTAACCTAATTTATGTTTAACCATTGATGTCGTGTAATACAAGCAAATAGGTGAAGCCTTTACGACTTCTCGGAAACGAGCCCATCAAATCGATAGAGACTTGTTCCCATGGACAGTCTACAGGTGAGTACAACATCTGTCCAAACGGCTTTCGCTGACTAAATTTGTGTGTTGCACGGGACTCACACTTCTGGACGTAACGGCGTATCTCACGGAACATACTCGGCCAATAATAACGGTTAGCGGCTCGTGCAATACTCTTGGTAATTCCCAGATGTCCAGCCTCTGGAGCGTCGTGAATTTCTTTCAAAATTCGGGGCCTTTCGGACTTGGGGATACATAATTTCCACGGAGTTTCGCCGTGGGCACCTGGAAAACTTCTGTACAGGACTTCATTGTGAATGAGGTACTCTGGATATCGACTAGGACTGTTAGTAACGGCTCAATAGCCTTGGGTGCTCGCCTTCCGCTTCCCAGGCTGAAATTATAGCAATTTAGACGTGCGCGGAAGGAATTTTAATTTCCTCGCATGGGAATGAATCGGTGGAAATTATATCGGACAGCCAGGGGCCCTCAAGGTACTACAAGCTGTCAAATTTGATTCCGAGGTGACACGAAGCTGCCACAGGGAGTTGAAATAACTGGCGGAACTTTGCAGAGTTACGCTGAGATGAGTGCCGGGCCACTCTTAGATCATGAAAAATGAAATTACTGACGAGTTAGCCAGAGCAGACAGTGGACGACTACACATAGGTCGCGAACCGAGGTGTAGAAGTTCCTATAGTTGCGTCAAAGCTTTCGTCAGAACTCAGCTCGCTGCCAGGCACCGGTCCCACTGGAGGGGACTTACTGGAATGAGACACTGCAAAATCCTGGGTGTTCATCTGTACCACGAAAGACTCCGCGGACCCGTCTCTATGAGCAGGTCCAGGTTAAGGAGGCTAACAGGTTTCCTGACTGGGCACTGCACACTGAATAAGCACCTGTTTCACATGGAACTAACAAACTTTTCCCAGCGCAGAACCTGTGGAGACGCGGAGGAAACTCCCGTGCACCTCCTTTCCGACTGCCCCGTCTGGGACGTGGAAAGGTAGAGCTACTTTGGGGTCGCGAGATTGGGCGAACTTGAACTAGAGAAATTAACTCTCGACCAGCTCGCACACTTTTTCCCACAGGTGCAACTGGGTTGGAAAGCCTAATCGACATGGGGGCACAACAGGCCTTTTTGGCCGAGTGGAGAGAGGGAAAAAAAATTGGCCGGCAAGGGCAACCTTTTTTATGATAGCTCTCAAAATTTTAGACGTCTAGTGTCCATAGTTGTTTAAGAGTGTGTTTTGTGTAGCAAGTGAGGCGGTTTCGCAAAAAATGAATCAAATTGAATTTTGTACAACGATAAAGCACTTTCGTATGGCTGATAAATCGGCCACAGAAAGGCGAATTATTTTACTAGAGGTTCATGGTGGATTTACTCCATCATTTTCGACTTTCAACTTC
>SMLS01047938.1:0-10276 GCA_004785975.1 Popillia japonica | reverse complement strand
AAAAAAAAACGAATTAATTCGTTAATATGGAAAAGGAACGAGTATGCAACCCAACAAGCAGTCAGCGTTATCCGTTGCGAACCAAAACGAGAAGAAAATCGTAACAGTCATTACCATGTTATCAAAATCTTCCCCGAAGACAAAATCCCTAGTTGATCAAACCTATTAACTGATCAGCACCGACAAATATCCTCTTGTAAATAAACACAAGAAGCTACATTATACGCAGCAACCAAATATATTTTCTTTGCCTACTAAAATTTTTATCCTGCAACAAATATTTATTCTGTATAATGCTATGCAAGCATACTACAAATAATATTATCTTGCGGTTTCCTATAAATCCTCCCAAAGAAAAATTTCGCCACAAGACAAAAATTTATATTGCTCACGGGAATTCACGTAAACGATTTCTCATTGTAAATAATAACAAGGACGAGAACGCCCGCAATAAATGTACTGCATTCAAACCCAAACTGCACTACACTACACTGTATGTATGTACTAAAAACATAATATTAAAAGCAACGTATTTCATATTTCGCTTATTCGAAGCGAAATAACAGCGAGGTTGTTTACAAAACGTTCTCTTACGTTCTGAACTCCCTCGTCGCCGTCGTCCAAGAGAAAAATATAACTTAGTAGTAGGTATGTATGTATGTACCTACGTTATACATACGTACATATGTACCATACATGTAACAGGTCAATATTGGGTTGTTACGAACTTAGTGTTCTGTACGGTTGCGGTGTGCCTGTACACAGGACGCTTTGTTTTTCTCTTATGGACTATCCAACTCGGTTATATACGGATCAAAATGTAAGCTGGCTTGCAGCTCGGTGCAGTTTCCGCAACTAGATTATAGACTGAGTGCTTCAAGTAAGAACTTAACTTCTTGAGAAATATCTGTTCCATTATATCATCCAATTTGACGTGTCTGGAACAGATCTCGAGATGATATATATGTTTTCGTGAGAGTATACAAGGTGCCAAATGAATAGTGTCGGAAAAATAAACAGTATAAAACTAGTATCACAAGAAAGGTAAATCCAAAAAAATTACGATCATATATTAAAATAATTTTTTCTTTAATAATTACCAAATTTTGTTGAATCTGCGCCTGACACGTGTGTACAAGAAAAAAGGGACCCCCAAGGAAAAAAGGATATTTTTCGTCAAATTGAATGATATGTAAATAAATGCTTATTGTACTCTATGAATGCAGTTGTTTACGAAGCAGCTTTGATGCTCTATGAATTGTACATGTGGTCTTTTCACAAATATTCCATTTATAACAAGCTCACACGTTTGCTACAGATTTTATCCATTTCGCAAGAAAGCAAGAGCAATGCTAATTTAATATTATACATCAGCCTCGTACGAACTTACGTCGCTCTTGTCCGCTTGAGAATATCTACAAAGCTACATACATACGTGCTCTGACAACATCTCTCCAATGATTGTGCTGCGAAACTTGACTTGGCACAGCCACCAATTAATGGTGAACACAACTATTATTCTGTTTCAATTTTGTTGGTATCCTCAAGGATGGCAACGTCAAAATCGAATTAGTTTCCAATACATTAAAACGAATAAAACTCACTACAACCATACATTCATTTCTAACCAACCGTACTCGAACGAACTACTTCCGCGCAGGTTGTACTGCTCGTAAAAAGTAGAATAAAAGAAACAATTACTGCAGTGTATTAATAAAAATAATTTATAGCTTCCATTTCGTGTGGCTTCTAACGCTGCGGATACATAAAACTCTAGCTCTAGTCAGGCGGCTGTGCAATGATTTACTCACTGTTACAGCTACCGCGGACAGCTATTAAATATCCATTTTCATGATGTCTTATTTAGGAACTCGTAGATCTTTGTTACAGGACAATGCCGCAGTAGAATGTTGTATGTAGAAAATTGTAATACGAGAGATAAGGTGCAATTATTGAGAATTGATAAATCTAATTACCTGTGCAAAACATTATCGTTTATTAAATACTGCATAATTTTAGCTGTCAGTTAGTCAGTTTAGTTTGTGCAATTCGGTTGAATATTTATATTTGAATATTTTTTCAGCTGAAAAAAAATTGAGAAAAATTATAAAAATCAGTTCACAAAGGATAAAAGATTTTAAAATTGATAGATAGGTAATTAGAACGATCCTTCTATCTAGTCCTTATGTGACGTTCATTAACTAACCTTAATTCGTCGATACTGGTGGTTGAGTGTCTCGGAAATTCAGGTACAATGTGTTTCCTCAGATCTGGTATCGGTATGATGGATCTTTGTCGTGACCTGGTGCTGGGATGTCTTGGAATTTTCTGGATAATGGTTTTTTCCTCAAAAATCAGGAATACGGGATATTCACAATTGGTAGAATAGCATTTATGGTGTTAATATAAAATCTGTATTCTAGTAAAACACTTTAATGGGTGTAGATTAATTAAACCACTTAACGTCTGATTTTTTTCAGGTTATGTTACCTCTATTGTTTTTCGAGGTTAAGTTTTATTTAACTTTTTATACGAATCGGAGAAAATTCGAGCGTGGTGACTGCTTCGAAGTTTGGGACGAGAATGCTCTGTTTTTTGATGCAATATCGTTCGACTTTTCCACAAAACTCCACGTTCCATTGGTGGAATTTCAACGGCGTTACATAAACAGAAACCAACCGAAATATCGAACTTCAGTTCGGATTTCGAAAAGACAGATCCACTATTCAGCGATTGAAGCTGCGGTGCGAGCGGACAAAGACTATGAATGTAAGTGGTGTGACCTAGTGACAATTGAGGTGGAAAACGCCTTCAACGCCGCCTGTCGCAGCCTGATAATTAGGGAGCTAAGGAACAGGAATATATTCAAGTACCTGGTTGGGTACATAGCAGACTACCTTACTGGAGGAAGGATCAACATCGGCCGTAACGAAACAGTAGGTGTAAGTGCGGGCGTGCCACAAGGTTCGGTTCTGTGGCCAGTATTGTGGAACTTTTTGTATAATGGTGTGCTGGATCTGGATTTAACGGCAGATGCCAGGTGTTTGTGCTTCGCGGACGATCTTGCGTTAGTAGTAGGGGCAATGGACGAACACACGTTAATGGAAAATACCAACATAAATCTGGAAAGTATAAGCGCTTGGATGAAGAACCACAGCTTAGAGCTAGCACCAGACAAGACAGAAGCGTTAATAGTGAAAGGCAAAAGGAAAAGGAGTTACATTACATTCATACTGCATGGAGTGAATATTAAACCTTCCAGGACTGTGACGTATTTGTGTGTCACTCTAGATGAAAGGGGGTCTTTCGGGACACATGTTATATCAGCAATGAATAAGGCTGAACTTACTAGGCTCATGCCAAATATGAAGGGCCCCAGCAGCAGTAAAAGAGCAGTGTTATGCGACGCCATTTATAATATGTTGCTGTATGCAGCCCCAGTATGGAATAAAGTAGTAACGATACGCAGGTATCGAGCCATGCTGAAAAAATCACAGCGGAACATGTTGCTCCGAATTGCGTCCGCGTATAGAACGGTATCTCTAGAGGCCCTACAAGTGATCGCAGGTGTGATACCGATCTAACTTATGGTCAGGGAAAGATCGTATTTATATGACAAGAGACATGAAGACCGAAAAATGACAAATACACTAGCCAGAATGTCAACAGAAAGGGCCTGGCGAGGGAAATGGGAATTAGACACGGAGAAAGCGCAGTGGACGAAACGTTTGATTGGGCACATAGAAGAATGGTTAGCATGCAAACACCGACGGACAGACTACTTTCTGACGCAGGTCTTGTCTGGGCACGGTTTATTCCGGGAGTTTGCTAAATGCATCGAGTGCATGTATTGTGGTGCTTAAGACACGGCCGAGCACACTATTTTTGAGTGCACACGCTGGCTAGAACAGCGGCGAAGAGTTCATAGAGATACAGGCAAAGTAGTAACTCCGGAGACCATGGTGCCGTTGATGCTGGATAGCCCACCAAAATGGGAAATCATACGTAATAATGATGGCGAGGAAGGAGGCCGATGAGCTACGTGTGCGGCAGGCGAGGGAGAGGCGTCCCACATGTTAAAAATTGGAAATAGGGCCTCTGATGTTATATCTCCAATAGTTCCAGATGATACAGAGGACGTTGAGGGGTTTTAGTGGGTAGGCTGCTTGCAGAGAGTCTCACACTCACAGGACGCGAAAGAATCTAAGCGCCTGGAAGAAGGTAGAGAAATACGAAGAAGACCAACTGGTCAACCGAGACGTACCACAAAGCTTAAAGATAGGTGCTTCAGACAACTAGCTAAAACGGTCTCGTAGACCGTTTTGCTACAACGCGTCAAATCGCTAACCAATGGTTTGGAGAAGAAGATAGATCTGTTAGTATGCCTACACTATATGGCCGCATTTGAGCCTTTGGACTTTTTTCATACCAGCCACGATTAATGCTTCCTTTGACTGCGGACCACTGTCGTCAACGCTTCAACTGGTGCAGAGAACGGCAGCATTGGGAAGCGGAATGGCATAATGTAGTCTTCAGCGACAAATCGCGATTCTGTCTAGGTATGCACGATGGTCTTAGAAGGGTACGACCCCGGCGTGGAGAGCGACACGATTTTAGGTTAGCTGTTAAGAGACATGTATACAGGACTGTTGGAATAATCGTTTAGGGGGCTATTGCTTATGGTAGCCCATCACGACTTCTGTTTATTCGAGAAAGTATGACAGCTGCGGGTTATGTGGACGATGTCCTACAAACCACTTTACTACCTTATCTAGAAGGCCGTCCACACGTCATTTTTCAGCAAGACAAAGCACGTCCCCATACTTCTCGTCGAATTATAGACTTTATCCAAAAAGCGGACGTTAATGTTTTTTTCGTGACCATCCCGTTCCCCAGATTTAAATCCCATCGAACATGTGTGGGATATCATGGGAAAGAGACTGCCCACTTTGCACCATCTTCCACAAAGTTTGGCGCAGTTAATCAACGAAGTTCAAGTTGTTTGGAACGAGGTGCCACAAGCAGATATCGACCATCTTATTTTGTCGATGCTTAGACGTGTACAGGTTCGTCTTACATGTTATATATGTTACATACTGACAGCATTGACGTTAAGTTAGTTTTATAATATGTATAAAAAGCCTCTACAGAATTATGTATAGGTATACATATCTATGTATATATGTATGTAACATATAATAAGGTGTGACGTAGTAGAAGTTTATTTTTTAATTTAAGAAATGCTTTGTTGAGAAGTTGCTGTCGCTCTAAAGTTGCGGAAAATGTCACCGAAGTATCCAATTCTTCGCCGATAGGCGGCCTTATTTACAGTTCCCTGACATAAATGGAAAGATAATTCCCGTCCTTCAGAAGCAACGAGGATTTAAATTTTAAATTGGCTTTATTATGTTCGACTTTATTGTATAAAAGTTTAAAAAATTCGCTTCTTATAAATCGGTGATGACAGAGATAGTTGCATATCTAAAAAAAGATTGTATATATTTTTATGTCTGACGAATATCAGAAAACGATTTTCCGCCATTTTATTCTCTCTTGATGCTATAATATGTTTCAGCTGAACATGTCCACGAACAAATCATATTCCCATTAAAAGAATCGTTACAACCTCGCCGTATTTCTAATGATAATACAATTGCATGCAATTGAGCATGACATGCTGCACTACATCTCGAGGCTATACCAGTATTCAGAACCCACGCGGATATATATTTGTAATCAAACTTGGGCAAATGCACTTTCCGTGTTCTATTTTCGTTTACAGTGCGGGCACACAACATCCGACAAGATTAAACGACATCGCATCGTAATCGGATAATATTGCACGAAATACACTGGAAGACGATTATTTAATCGCGCCAAGAGCGCCGCTATTCTTCGCCTTTTATTTAGGTTCACCAGCAACTCACGGGCGATAGTGATAATTTAAAAGCTTCCGGGAATAAATCAGTTTAAACTAAACCATCAGCGTTGCCGTTTTCGCGGAAATTCGATAAAATGGACGAATTAGAATGATGTTGCAAAATTGCATTTTAATGAAATTTTAATTTAAATTGAACAAGCTGTTGGACCTTAAGAGTTACAGGCACAGAATCAGATCGTATGTTTGATAACACACAAGAAATGTATATAATGTAAAAAGTAGTATTTTAACAACTACAACTGTCAAATTTGACAGCTGTCATAATATTTTTATAATATCTTGACAAATTAAACCAAAATATATTTCTCACATGCCCTGAAAATATTGCTATAAGGTGTCAATTGTCGAAAGGATTTTAATAGTCACATGTAGAAAAAACTTTAACAGCTGTCAAACTCCCTTTTATCGTTAGAATACACAAAGTTATTAATGAGAAATAAATCTAACTGTTTTGACCACACTTTGAAGCACTAACTCTTTGTGGTGCTGTTTTATACAATTGGTAACTAGACCTTTCTGATTTCAAGATTGTATGTGCTAAAACGTTAAATGTGACGACCACTACCATTGTGTGTGTCAACACCATTGCAAATTGAGCATCATACGGCTGCTACAACAGCTGTACGTTATAAGAGTGCATTGTAACCTTTGGAGTTCCGCAAGGTTCCAAATCTCAGCCCCATTATTATTTATGATGCATACATATCTGTGGGTGATGTATTGACTTCATCTCACTTGTGTATCTGTGTGTATTGCCGTACACCGGACATCAAATTTCTAACACAACTGACTCTAAACATTTTAAAATTCGGCCAAGAAATGGCAAAAAAAAAATTCTAAAATCTAAACTTTATAGGAATTTAAAGGCTTAGGCTTAGGACTATACGATTTGGAAAATCCATTGATGTTGGGCTATCCAATGCATCGACTATGGTATACAGTTCTATAGAGATCAACTTCATATCTTATCCTGAAGTCTTCAATTGTCCCCAGACTAAATGAAACACCAGTTTATCCAACTTCACTCTTGAGGAGCGATTCTATTTTTCCACTAGATTGTAGAAAATAATAGAGTGTATAGAGAAATGATGGTTTTGTTATGATTGGGTACACTCAACTCCCAAAGTAGGTACTGAGTAAGTATGTTTTCAGACTGAGAGCTCCTCCTTAAAGTCTGAGTGTCCAGCGTCTTCGCGTAGGCGCTCAATGTTGGTTCCATTCAAGACTCTATAGATCTGGATGTGAATCATGAATCAGGAAATTGGGAGACCACCTTTTTTTGAAGAACATTTAACCTCTGAACTTGAGACTCAAAAATCGAAAGCAGCAGAAACGTCATGGTTTGTTTCATCAGCAATTGATGTCTGACCTGAGGAGTTTGAGTTGAAAGTTTTATAAATATGTGCCAAAATGATAAAGAAGATTTTGAAAAGCTTCTGATTAAAATAAATTTATTGTTAGTAGAAGACGATTTAGGCTTTATAATGATCAGAGAAAATCCTTTGACGCAATGACAACTTTAAGACTTTGAATTTAACTTACCAGAAAAAAAATCTTCTGCGTATAAACCTGACAACTACCTATGAGAAGTTCTGCCTGAAGAAGTGGCACCAATGGAGTGTAATAACCAAATCCTGGAGGTAATATTCCAAGCCAGATTTGATTTGTAACTGGTTAAGGTCCAGGTCTTTATATTATTCCTTCAGCATCGCAGCCTATAGTCTATTGTATTATTCCGTGCTATTATTCAACTAATCCTATCCTAGAGAGCTGGGTCATCTCTGGCGAGGCTCTCCGCACTTTTCAGTCTACCGCAGGACGAAATGCTAAGCAACAAGGAAGAATTGGAAGGAGAACGATGCACCTACCTACCTAAAGGCAAATGCCATTAAATGGTATACGGACGGTTCCAAAATTGATGAAAAAACAGGTGAAGGACTATTCGGACCAGGAATCAAATACTCGGAACCAATGGGAACTTACCCCAGCGTCTTCGAAGCAAAGATCAATGCTACTGGAAGATGTGATGAACTGAATCTTGATAGGAACTATCGGAAGCAAAGCATTGCAATTTTCTCCGACAGTCAAGCAGCCATACTAGCGCTGAGTTCTAACACCATCAGATCGAAATTAGTCTGGGAATGCTTAGAGGAATTAAACAATCTAGGCAGAGAGAACAGAGTAGCACTATGCTGGGTACCAGGACACACTGATATTACTGGGAACGAGAGAGCTAATTTTTTAGCAAAGAAGCCCACCAGAGCATCGTTTGTGGGACCATAATCGTTTTGCGGAATAGGAACGAGCACCCATGAAGGAAAAGTCAAGGACAGGGAGCAGAAACTTTCTGGGAAAATCTTCCTAGCTTGAGACATGCTAAGATTGAAACTTCTTGGAAATTTCAATAAGCAAAAAACAAGAGCTTTGCTATAACTAAGTGGGAATAAACTACACGGGTACTTGAGGGATTCCTCTCAGGGTATCACCACCATGAGGAACACATGACAAAGATAGGTTTGAAACACAATAGCGACTGCAGGTTTTGCTGGAAATCATGCCAATTCTATGTAGGTATTTCCTTAGACAGCACCTCTACATCATCGGTCTGCTGTGTGTCTACCCTTCAACATTGTTCCAAGCTATCTTATGTGTTTTTATGATTCACTCAACCACTCCACCATGTATTGCAGTCTTAGTTATCGCCAAACCCAGGTCTAGTTCTGTGAACATTATTGGAGAACCTCTTTCTTGAGAGCTTGTTTGCTAATTGGTTATGTTTGCGGCCAGGATTCTTATGTAGCTTTTCAAGACAGTCCGAAGCTAGTTTTGAGGTTATCTGATGGGATGCTAATGATTTTAAGGGCATCTAACCTAACCTAATCTTTTTTTGGGCTAAAATACATTCCAGTTCATAGACTTCAATGTCATTCTTTTTGTGTGTTTGGAAACCAAAACGTTGTTCCAATATATCTTATGTGTTTTTCTGATTCATTCAGCCACTCCACCATGTATTGCAGTCTTAGTTATCCCCAAACCCGGTTCTGGTCCTGTGAACATTGTTGGAGAACGTCTTTCTTGATGGATTATTTGCTAATTCGTTATGTTTGTGGCCAGGATTCTTATATAGGTTTTCAAGACAGTCCGAAGTTAGTTTTGAGGTTATCTGATGGGATGCTAATGATTTTAAGAGCACCTAACCTAACCTAACCCTTTTTGGGTTAAAATATGTATATTCCAGCTCATGGACTTCAATGTAATCCTTTCTGCGTGTTGGCTTAATTGACATTATTAATTGTTTAGGAAAATTAAATTTTATCTTCATAGAGAACCCGCTAAACAAAAATTTATTAACCAAACTTTTTTATTGGTTACAAATCGGCTAAATTAGATAGGAAATCACATCGTAAAACAATAAATGGTCTAGTGAGGGATGCACTACCAGCTATGATAGCCCGCATATTAATGAAAATTTGTTGCAATGCTCAATTCCACAACAAACAATGAAACACACACCTGTCCTATTTTAGTCGTAAATCGGTTTTTGTTCATTAATTCAGTTTCAAGCTCGCGATCTCCAATTCGCAGCATATACATACATACATGACGTACTAGGTATCCATAAAACGAGAAAAAAGCTACGTCGACGCCACCAAATGCAAAACTTCCCTGTCGACGGCGGTGTCAGTTCCTGATGATGTTCGCACAACATGCGCCGTACTTCTGCTAGCTGCGTTGCCGCCGATGTAAATGGGGTATCAGATGCTGTGCTGGGGCGTTGCAGAGACGAAAACATTTATCATTGCAGATAATTTATCACAGTCAGGAAAACAAATACATTTTGCTGCACGTTAAATGTCTAACAGGCGCGGTTCTACATTAGGCGATGGAACCGTTTTGTAGTGTTTGTGATCGCACACTACAGGGTTTTTGATACTTATTGTGTCGGGGAAAATAGCAGTCGTATTTGGAGTTGTTCGGTCTGGAATTAATACGAGTTCGGTTTAATTAACTACGTGTTTAGGTTGTTGCAATATAATAACGAAGCACTGAAGTAAGTGTATTACAGATTAGAGCTATGTTTAGATCGAACTAACAGATAGGAATTGTTCAGCTAGCTAACAAAATCATATCTCATAATTAAATAACAAACATTGGATTTTCTGTCGTAAGGGAGACATCGTTTTTATTTGTAAACTAGGAAAGGAAACAGAATAGGAGTCAGAAAAACACTTTTTTGTGCGAATTGCGAACAACTAGGTAATATTAAACACAAAATTGTGTGTGTGAGTGTCAATGAAGTAAGAAGGAAAAACTTTGACAGCTGTCAAATGGTAA
>SMLS01047937.1:0-20429 GCA_004785975.1 Popillia japonica | reverse complement strand
AAAAAAGGTCATAAAAATACATATACTAAGTGTATGGAATGGACCGATAAGGACTTTCAAGGAGGAAAATAGTTAAGAATACACACGGAAAGAGGAAAAGTGTACGAATTTGAAGAAGTGGATGAATCTGTGTATCTCGAGACCACCTTTGCAAGAAAACCTAACACTGAAAGAGAAATAGGATCTAGAATAATGAAGGGAAACCGATGTTTAGGATCACTCAGTAGAATATTTACAAATATGTGAAAATATCTCCAGGAGAGCCAAAATAAAATTGTATAACCCCTTAATTAAACCAATTGATATGCGTGTGCGACATGGACGTTAAATAAAACAGAACAAACAATGTTGGAGATTTGGGAACGAAAGGTACTCAGAAAAATATTTGGAGGAAAGAAAATGGGAGATAGATGGATGAGAAGAACTAACAAGGAACTGGAAGAACTCTATCGCGATACAACCATAATAGCGCTAATAAGAACGCAAAGGTTGCGGTGGATGGGCCATGTGGAAAAGATGACGGAAACGGGTGTACCCAAACGTTTGATGTCAAGCTCAATAGGTGGAAAGAGAAGAAAAGGCCGACCAAAAACAAGATGGACAACATAAGTGGAGAAAGATCTAAAGCAGTTAAGAATTACCGGATGGAAGCAAAAAGCCAAGAACAGGGAGTTATGAAAGAAGATGATGAACGAACCCATGGCCAGCTAGACTCGCAGTGCTAATTTATATATATAGATATTGGTTTTGAAGTAAACGTCATAGTGTTTTTAAGTAATTTCAAATATTTCTCACCACTTTTAAAGAAATATCTCTGTGTTATTGCTATATTCGACTAATTTCCTTTGTCATTAATATAATTATATGCCTATTAATGAAGTGATGATTACAAAATTTTTGAATTTCCCTCCAAAAGTTTTACAGTAAAAAGGTTCTGGTGTAATTGGATCGTTTAAATTTACTCTTCCCAATTAAAAAACAAACTATGGTTAATCGGAGGTTATTCCATAATTAATAAACCTGAGTTCGCTAACATAAAGTCAAGACTAATTATGGTTGCTGCAAACAAATATACATTAATTTAGCGATTACTAATAACCATTATAGAGAAGACAAGAGAATCTGACCTTCGAATAATGTTGTGTGATGGCATGATCTCATTTCTTTCGAAGTGGGGCGTCTCTTATAGAGACACCCTATGCCGCCAGAAGTTAAGAGCAGGCATATTAAAGAGATCTCTATAATGAGGGTTTCCGGGTGTTGATCGTGTCATGGTTAGTAAAATATAGACAGCACAAAATAAAAAAAATGCACAAGATATACAATAAACTCGACATTTCGCCATTAATGTAAGCGGCTTCTTCAGAAGCAAAGAGGTTAACTGGGTGGGTGCCAGAAGGTCACGATAACTCGACGTGTAAACCACGCTAGAGGCGAAAACCTGACAAAGCCTCTAGCGTTACCGCGACCTTCTGACGCCCCTCACCTACCACAATGCACTTTTTGAAAAATACACAGTCAAATAGGTCAAGATGTCAAAATTTTAATAAAATAAATTAACTAGATTGTCACTTCGTTATTAAAATAGTTCAATTAAACACAATACAAGACTAATACGTTTAATTTCGTTGAAAATCAAGTAGAAAAATACTACCGTGGTTGTGAATAACAAACCCATCGTTTTTGAACCGACTCGAATAAAATGACACATCTAATAATATTTGTAGGCTATAATCATGTTATAATACAGGCAAAAAAATGACAATCTAGTTAATTTATTTTAATAAAATTTTGACGTATTGATGCACAAATGTTTATTTTTCAAAGAGTGCAGTGACTTGCATGGTACAATTGTCTACAATGCATTGACTTGTCGATTTTAAAACTGAACATAGGAAAGGGTGGGGATGGTCAACGTTATATGTTCAGAGATAAAAAAACACACGGTATGTACATACGTACTCTCATGGAAAGTAAAGATTGGCCAGTTTCCATATAATAACGTATTGAAAGTGTCCAACCTTTACTTTCCATGAGGTACATAGATGCAGTGGTGCGTACTAGAAATCACTCATAGTGTGTCTCTATGACTCTGTATGTTTATGCTTGTGATTAAAGGTAACATAGGTTTAAATAACTATGATTTCCTGGAAACATTTTGTATTTTGTTGTTTGACTAATTGTAACTGGCTCCTTTACTGGTCATGTAATACCAGCAAAATTTATATCACGGTGATTCAACGTGTCAACTACGCTGTCATCTTCTCTTCACCCATCTTTTAGTCAGACGGTTTTCGCCTCTAACGTGGTTGACACGTCGAGGCTAACTTTCTTTTCCTTTTATTTATTTATACTTGTGCTGTTTTATTTTTTTAATATGTTTTTAATAAATTCTAGTCCATCTTGAACAATGCCTCTGATCCAGAGCAATCCCAGAGAGGGAAGTATGCACAGTTAGAAACCGATTAGCGCAGTTCCGGAAGATGTTAGTATGTACAGGCTGATTCATTTTTGATCCTCACCATTGCGATCTCGCTTATTATTGAAGATAGACGGTAGGTTTAAATTTGGTAAAGTTTCTAATTTTTGTGGTTATTAAGATCCCGAAAAGAAAGTAGATAGTAGTAGTAGTAGTAGTAGTAGATTTTTCAAAAAAACTGAAAATCTAATTTTTTGCTTGTAGCATTTTTATTTGGTCTTGCAGAGAAAATCTAGCGTCATATTCTCAAAGCCACTTTTGCTCCTCTATCTAATGGTGTACTTAAAATTTTTATACGACGTTTCGTTTTCTTTGGATCATCATCAACTTTGTTATTTCTTATGGGCGCCATATTGGATTTTGAGACAGTTAAAAAGATTTTCTTTTTCTGATTTCAACCATGTGTCATATGTTGAAAACAAAACTTGATATTGTGTGTTAATTGACAAAGAATCTAATTTGATATTAAGTAGGGTAGGTGGCTATGAAATTTAGAACTGTCAATCGCTTAGTAGTAGGAGTATCGCAAAAATGAAAATCGATGTTAAATAAAGTAGCTATGGAATTTTGAACTGAACTTGCATTAGTAACGGAAAAATGGCGTGAGAAGAGAGGCAACGAGAAACAAGATATGTTATGTATTTTTTAGTCATCGAACTAAAATACAACAGTAGCGAGTACAAATATTTGGAATTTTACCCTGATGTATTTCGATCAAACATTCTACCATAATAATAATAATTCATGCCTTCACATTCCCAACATTTTGTACCAATTACAGGGCTGGCAATGAGTTATTATTATGCCTGCGGTTATAGACCTACTTAAGATGTTGCCTTTCAGCATTTGCTATGGAATCTGGGAAACTACAGAAAACCAAATTCAGAAAGAACATACCGGAGTTCGAACCCAGTACTGGTGGACTGGGAAGCGAGCATACTAGGCACCGCGCTACTAGCCGGTCAGTTAGTACATTTCGATTAATCTAACCAGATGATTGTATTCAAAAAATCTTCGTAGTTTTCTAATTTTCCCGGTAACCAATTACAATATTCCATTTGTCTTAAATTATCACCAGGTAGTAAACGATGACTAACATGAACTTTGTACGGTTTCAGCTTATTTCGACGCAATTCTCCACGATCCATATTCGACTAAATTTCTGTCAAGATCTATAAAAATGGTATGATATGTTTGTAGTCGTTTAGGATACAATTGTAAAAATATATAATATTATCTCGTTTCTCTTCGTTGGTGAACGCCATTGTTGAGATACTAATGCAACGATAATTGACAGTTCGTAATTCCATGGCTATCTCATTTAACATCGATTTTTATTTATGCGATACTCAATTGTAAGTGATTGACAGTTCGAAGTTTCATAGCTACCTACCTTATTTAATCTCAAATCAGATTCTTGGTCAATTAACACACTATATCAAATTATGTTTTCAACATATGACACATGGTTGAAATCAGAAAAAGAAAATCTTTCCAGCTGTGTCAATCCAATATGGCTCGCATAAGAAACAACAAAGCTGATGATGATGCAAAGAAAACGAAACGTCGTTTAAAAATTTTAAATACACCATTAGATAGAGGAGCAAAAGTGGCCTTGAGAATGCAAGCAAGCAAAATAAAAAAATTAGATTTTTCTTTTCGGGATCATAATAACCACAAAAATTAGAAACTTTGCCAAATTTAAACCTACCGTCTATCTTCAATAATAAGCGAGATCCGCAATGGTGAGGATCAAAAATGAATCAGCCTGATGAGCAGCGAGAATGGGGATAGTCCCTAATAGAATTTTAACATGCCAAAAATATTGAGAGCTAATATTTAGTGAGTATTATTAAGTCAACGACATCTCGTTGGCAGTTACAATAGGGCGAGGCTCCACTTGATTATACCTAAACAGTATGCGACTATCTCAAGAAGGCTTTTCTTAGGTAGATGGCTTAGCGGAGAAGGTTTTCCCCAATGTCAAGCGCAGTATTTCGCCCCGACCACTCTAAATTTTTTCTTAAGAGGTCATATCAAAACTTAATACATACTATATTTTTGTTGTAGATAATCGATTTTCTACTACAACATAGCACAATTGGTATTATAGCCAATAGCCTACATTTTTTTTTACTTTAAAAAATGCAATCACAAAGTATGTACCAATGAAATAACAATTAAAGCATCTATATTGCCAGCTAAGAGCGCAGATAAATTCTTACAAATTTCACAACACAATAAAAATTATCAATGATCTTTTAACCTGTTGTTTCGTAATGGGAAGGTTACACGTCGAATCAATAAAATACGTTCCCACAAGTATTTCTATTAATAATCAACCCATTACACTAGTAAATATCAATTATTTCAAAATCCAGTAATTACATTATTCTTTTATTAAGGCTATTACATAACTAACGCTGCGATTTTGTTTTCAAATAAAACGATATTGTTTCTTAAAGAAATTTTATTTCTGCAAGTAAAAATTTTATAAAAATACTTTTTTTTCGTTATATACATATATACATACACTTAGATCGAAATCATGGACATATGACATTTTCCTTTATTCAATTCCTTAACACTCAGAACACAAATAAATAAGACAATAAATTACGCGCAAAAACTAATTTTGCCAAATAAATCTCAACCGAAATTCTCGAAGTGATGTATGAAGTAAGGTAACTTGCGTCCTTTATTGACGTCATCGCAGGCTGTCATAACGCTTTTCGTTAGAGGCCTGGGACCGCAGCTGAAGACACCAATTTTGCTCACCTGCAAATTAGAAAAAAAATTGTTAATTCCAGCGATGTCACAATTCATAGATTTTCATTTAAAATAAATTTTTAATTCCTTGAAGCGATTACTTCATCGAAATATGTTAAGGATACAGATGTCTCAATTTAAAACATTTTGAATTAAGAATTATTTTACAAGATCTTGACATTTTTTTTATTCCATTACAACAATAACACTACAAATAATTATCGTAGATTGTGAAATCTACATGGTCTTCTGTTAAATTGTTTACATTCTTGGAACGTTGAGAATTCTTCGGCCAATTTGAATGTAAATTTATGTTAATACGATAATTGTTCTTTCTCTCTCTCTCTCTTTTCGAAGACATGAAAAAACACAATGAACCGTATGTTAATTCGCCGCCACTTTAAACGGCGAACAAACTATGCGAGTACCTAGCTATATTTATTTAAACAAGAAATTCGCGACCGGCTTTCTCTGCCATTGGTCAGCCGGGTCACGGACGGTAAACACAAAGACCCGCCGCATAAGATCTATTACATAGTTATTCACCTCAAGTCGTTTCCAATAAAGGATAATGAGCTTTTCTAATGCAAACGGTGTAGTAACTAATAGAGTATATTTGTTTATTTATGGTTCTTAAAAGATAGAAGTATTGCATAGATTTAAATTGCCCTAACCCCACAATGTGGCTAACATAATGTCATGTATACTGTGCAAATTATTATTATTTTTAATTAAGTAATTCTTAAACAAAAATAGTTCTTTCGAAGTAACAGAATGGCCCAGTTTCTTCTTCTTTCTTTCTTGCTATACATAGTGTTACAAGCTTTTACCAGGAATGTTTAAAGGCTATTGCAGATATACTTTCTCATTAAATTATTTTCCACTTTTCTCGGTACAAACGTATACATGCTCTTGTAAGCAACTCTACTCTGTTCTTCCGGTTTTGTCTTTCACAGACTTGATCTGCTTCCTTAGTAAGTTTATTCTGGAATTTTAGTCATATTGTAGTTGTAGCATTGATCGCGACTTTTTGATATTATTAAACATTTGTGGCGTGTACATATTTGATTCTTGAAGTGAAATGTGTCACATTGATTGTCTTACAATTATTGGGTTGGCAGCTACGTGATTGTGGATTTTAAATAGGAAGGAAAATCTAAAGTTTTGCTTAACAATATAATTTTAGTCGATTAGGTAGTTTCGCCTAGGTTCCCAACCACAAGGGCGTGAAGGGAAATGAGGCGGCAGACAAGGTTCGTCAAGACAATTTGTCGGGCCTGGCCCATTCTTCAGCACCACCAAATCACAAATCAGAAAGTCCATCAACGAATGGACCATAATTAAACCAGGGACTGGTGGCAAAGATCACCAGGACAAAGACATGCAAAAGAGTTCCTAAAAGAACAGAAGTCTGGTCTAGTAGGCCTGCTGACTGCTTACTGTAGACTAAATAGGCATATGTATATCATAGGCCTAGCGGAAGATGCTACCTGCGGATTCTACAATGAGGAGGTAGAAACCTCAGTTCACCTGCTGTACCATTGCGAAGGCCTGGCAAAGACAAGGTTTCTAATGCTGGGCACGGAGAATCCCGCAGCGCATAGCGACATTAAGGAGACGCTCTCAAGAAAATCATAATAGACCTGAAAGGTCGCGGTGGAAAAGGCCCGTGGTGCCACCCTAATCCACTGTTTTTGTAGATGAAAAAATTTCTAATCTTTCCTATCAAAAAATTAAATTAATGTGATTTGGCATCAGTGTCATTAAAAATTTTACCATTTAATGGAACAAAATAATAATCCGAAGGCGCAAGGTCAAGGCTTTGTGGTGGACGTGGCATCACATCCCAACCAGTTTTCCTCAGCCATCCCAACCATAATTTTTGGCAAGTGAGTTTTATATTATTATGGTGGAAAACAACACCCTTGCATCGCTCAGTTTAGTGAGTCGTTCAACAAGGAATCCCATCAAACTGACAGCATAATCTTTGTTTGGTGAATCTCTAATTTTAATAGTCTGGGCTGGTTCATCTTGCACAATCTTGGATCACCCACCATCTGTTCAGCTTAAAGTTCCACGTGTGTCTAACCTTAACACCACTAAATTCTGTTCCAAACTTGCAGTAAAAGACTAACTCTTCGCATTGTAGAGTGATTTCTTATTTGCCATGTCAATTATCGCTGTTAGATTCAAACATATTCAAGACAAATAATTCACAGTGATGTTTGCATTGCAATAATTTCCTTAAAGTCTGATGCACGACGTATAAATTTTTCTTGTTACAAACCATTCTGGGCGCATGCCCCCATACCCGCCACCACAGCATTCCGAAAATTTGAGCATGCTATAATTTTGGGCTTATTTTGTGCCGTTTTGTGCCACAAAAAAAATTCTGTGCTTTCATATTAACCGAGTTAAAGCGATTTCAAAATCCGAACATGCCATGTTGCCAGCCCCGCCACCTCGATACACAAAGTATTAATTATACGACTAAAACTATAGTATCGAACAAATACTAAAGTTCTCTACAATCTCAAACGATTTCGCACGAGATTTGTATCAAACGAAAAGGGTTATATGTTACGATTGACGATAGGTATATGAAAGAACTTATATTCAAAATCTTTCAGTTTCAATTACGTTAATATTTCTAGAGATTACGCTAATAACGTCACTCTAATGTTTAGTTTCATTTGCAAACATTTAATTTTACTTTACTTTAACATGGGGTTTGGTAAATATGTATGTATATTAGCACTAAAATGCCAATTTTTCGATACAAATTTTACAGAGAATCTAGATATAACGAGAGAGAAGACAATTTACCTCTCTATTCAAACTTTAGAGATGAAGTCAAAATTATGTGACACCATCGGTATGTAATTCGATCTGTTCTAAAGTTAGATCACATTATTTTAAAGAATTCAAGTACTTTTGTATTCGAATATCATGGCTTAAAAATCAATGAATGACATCCCACATCCGGATTTTAAAATCTCTATAATTCGGTTAATATGAAAGCACAAAATTTTCTTTTTGTACTCGCTTATCAAAACCTGTCATTTCACGATTCGATTTTCGTGCGTAAAAGCCACTTTAAGCACTAGTGCGTGAAGTAAAGTTGGTACTTACTGTAACTTGATTAATTTAGTGACATTTTAAAATCATAAATCCGTAACCCCAATGATTTTATAGGCAATAAATTATCCACTGCAGTATTGGCAGCTTCCCGAATTTCAGGGGTCTACATTCTATTTCATTATCAGAATTCATGTTGTGCAGCTTTTAATTTTGTATCGAATTTTCTGAATTTGATAATTTTAAATTAAATGTCACTTCAAATAATCAATACTGCCAACTTATTTTTTTTTAATTAATATCAAGAGATTTGTAGTGTGTCATAAATGAAAGCGTGTTTAACGATAGGTATTATTAAAGTACTCGTACAAAAAATATTGTACAAACTTCGTGCGTGAAACATTTCGCGAATTCGAAATATATTTTCACGCACTTGGTTCGTAAATAACTATTTTGCGGCACAAAATAAGCACAAAACTATAGCATACTCAAAATTTCAAAATGCGGGGTGGCAAGGCTGGCTCCATCAAAAAGAAAGGCGCAGTTAATATGAAAGCACAAAATTTTATTTTGCGGCACAAAATGGTACAAAATAAGCACAAAATTATAGCATACTCAAAAAACTCACCCACTATATAGTGTAATTAGATAGAAATGTTGCCAGAACTCATTCCTATTTCTAGTTTTTACGAACTAATTATTATTAATTCGAAAAACAGGTAGAAAATAAAAAATCAATATAAACTTACATAACTGTGTTTCTTTTGAACAAATTTTAAGAACGAGATCATATCTGGTCGTCCGAAATGATTGACTGCCTTTAATCCGGTGAACATGGAAGTCTTGGCTAGCCTTTGGAAATGATTCTCGCATATATACTGAAAAAAAGGAACAAAAGCATAAAGTCAAAGGTAGGACCAATTAAACGTATTTATGCTAAAAAAGCAAAAGCAATATATCAAGGTCTAACGATATTTAATAAGAGCAAAGATGAAGTCAATTAAAGATTTTTTGAAATGAGTAATCAGAAATTAATGGAACCGGTATCATTCATATCGAATCGAGGTACTTGATACATTTAACATTATAATTACATTCATCAATAAAGTTCAAACGCTCCATTAATTACCGTGAATTCTTTAAATCGATAATTGGCTCGCACCTGTTCTCTATTCCCGGTAAGACGGTTACGATATGCACGACTACATAATTGACGGATGTTTGTATTTGTAAAACCTTTTATAAATAGCTTTTGATATTAATGTCCGTCGAAAACACGAAACTAATTAATTTTGCCAAAGTTATGTGCATACGTGTTAATCTAGAATGATATTACTCGTATGTAAAAGTGTTTTTTGCCACTGTTATGATTTGACACATTAGTCTCGCGTGCTTTTTTAGAGTTATTAATACGTCATCTAATCCAGTGCGAATTAGATGATTTATAATGTCTGGGTGTATGAAAAGGATATTGTGAAAGGATATCCTTGTTGTAGTAATTAGAGAAGAACAAGATATCTTAATGTTCTTTAACTGGTCAAACTATGTAATAAGCTTGGGATTTTATGGAGTTATTAGCAATTTAATGGGTTTTCGTGCATTTTTATAAAGTCTAGTGTTACATAATGTAAATCTAATCTAAATTACAGGGAAACGAAGTTTAATATTGTAATTATTTTTTAAAATGTATGACCTTATTCTGTTGTATAATAAATCAAAAATGTAGTCGATTTTACGTAATTTACTTACTAGCATAGTTGTCCTTAGATCGAATTTATGAAAGAATTGAGTGATGAAGATGTGAATCTCTAGAACGTTGGTGACGTCTTTCTTCTCGACATCTCGAAGTACATCGATGAACCATTCGAAATGCTTGTGGGATGGACATATCCATAAGAAGTACACCTGGGAAAGATAATAATTTATTTAACTAAAATATTTTTATCACATAAACCGTTTTCCAAAAAATATGTTTAATATTTTTAAAGCAATTCCAAATTTGTAAAGATTTCCAGATATATAGCAATAATTGCAAAGAAACTCATGGTGCTATCTCGTTGCTTGTACCACCGTTATCTCAAAATTCTATCATGTTTAAATCTGCCTAAAAATTATTTTATGAAGACTAGATATTTTGCGAAGTTAATTGGAAGCATCTCGGCATTGCACAAAGTATAGCGATGCATTCTTTCAGTTATACCTAAGCTTCTGTGTTACATGGTAGGCACATTACAGTTATGGTTATAAATAAACCTCATCAATTACTATGAGGTTGTGCGATATTCCGCCCAAAACATTATCTAACCAGATGTTAGTTACCAAAGAAGAAATTACACTCTCCTCAGAGCTGTTAACCAATTTTATTGCTGGACATGCTTAGGGTAGTTTTAGAATCAGCGACCACTTCGAGGACTTAAACTTCAGAGTACAACCACAGTACCACTTTCAATAGGAGACCACCGCAATTTCTGCACATAGTGTTCCAAAACATTCTGTTTCCAGAGTAGTTTTCACCATCTATATAGCCGCCATCCCCAAATGCCGTTTATGAGTGTAGTGTACTGTTGTAGTGGCCTATAACCTGTTCAATAACTGGATCAAATCGTGAAATCTTCTGGTTCGTACCGTCTGACGATCAAACAGGTTGGTGTTTCATGGCCAAGCGTTCAAGGTAATGTTATCAATGCAGAAACTTACAAAGAGAAAATGCCTCACAAAGTTTTATAAATCTACATCAGCTCAACGATCAAATAACATTCTGGCCTGAGCTAGCTTCATAACAGTAGGTACGCCAGAAAAAACAACTTCAACATGAGTTTTTATGAATTTTACTTTTTGGAAACGTAGAAGGTTGCATAATTGAAATAACTGCAGCAGCTGATCATTAGTTAATCGAATGAGAAGAGGTATAATGGGTACAGTAACATCCACCTTAGTAAATGTAAAAATGAATCGCCATACTGCAGTCTACTGACTAGTCCCAATTTTAAGGCTTTTAGTCATAAAACGGACTCGATGGCTACAGAGTTCGAACGACTGATCTCTGGTCGTAACAGTTAGAGTTATGGAGTTGGTGTAGTGTTTCTGATGCGCTGCGATAAGATAGGTCCTCCGGGCAAGTAACAAGACCTACAAAAAGACGACTTTGGCTGTTGTCAGATAGTGTTGTAAGTGTATCAGCCTCCCGTATAATCTTTAAATATTAGTATGTTTAACTTGGTTATATAAAAGTACCAATCTATCTTATAATATGGATAATGAAATAGTATATTCTTCTAGACCGCCTACAAAGGTATTCGTAAAGATGCAGTGTATATGCTTGTGCCGCTTGCAAAGATTTGCCTGGACTTTGTTTGCAAAACTGCTTCCAATAGTACCACCAAGTAATGGGACCTAAAGTGATGTTATAAATTATATCGATATTGTAAGGCACTACCTTTGTTGTTAAAATTCAATTTTATTTCATAATAAAATATTTGCATTTTTATATTTGAATTTTCAAATTAACACTTGAAATGTATACGAAAAACAAAGTTAACATATCCATCTACTAATTTGCAAGCGAATTTTGCATATTGTCGTAAAAAGACCATGACCAGACACTGTCGTCATTTAGCTTCGGAGGCGTTTGTTCCCAACAGAGGCCGTAGACAACACATTTGCGTCATATTTAAAAAATACATAAATATTGGGTCGTAAAATATTGCAGGATATCCACAAAGTCCTACAAACACAAACAAAATTATATTTGTAAAATATTGGCTTCTGGCAATTGGATCTTCTGATTTGCTGGCAGTTAACGTGTTAACCGTTCATTTTTCAGCCGAATTTTGGTTGTCAAAGCTACACTTGTCTCACAGAATTAACTTCAGTTTACGATAAATTAATGAGCAAACTGTAAGCTGCTCATGAACACGGCTGTATTTCACTATTTTCAGTATAAAAAGTTCTAATCTATGCAGATTTCGCAATTATGATTTTCTTAGTTACAGTTAGCGTCTGTTATTGGACAAATGACCTGAAAACGTTGCTTTTATGAGACAAAAAGTTTTTTCTGATGAATTTTCACTTAATGGAAAACTAATTCCTCAGTCTCAAAGGCCACAAAAAGTTAACATATGGACTGTGACTATTGGTGGAATACTAGTTCATTTTATATAGAAAAATAATTAAATTCTGAAAATTACCAAATAGTAATGGGAGTTCAAATTGAACATATTTGTCGTTGGAGAAATGCCTAGTGAAAATTTCGGTAGAGCTTCCTACTTTAACTAGATTTTTAGAACTGCACGAATACTTGGACAAAAAAATCCCTTATAGACGGATTAGTTGTAATTACCCAACGAGCCAACTTCCTGGGTAATGATAATCGCAGAGAACTACCAGATTTGAGTGAATTCATGTTTTTTACTCGTATGCAACGTTAGGTAATCGTCCAGTAATTTATTTTATTTGAAGGCATCATTATTAAATCGAACGAAAAACTAAACAGCTATGCATCTTTTTTTTATATAAAGTGACATCTAATATATATCACCTTTTCTTCTATCTAAACGTTGATCAAAATTTTAGAGCATGGCTTGAACCGAACTGACTTGAATAAATAGTGAAATCATTAAAAATTTGAAAAACACAACAACTGAGCTTGGTTTTCGCTATATTTACATAATGAAACCATTATGTACTTACTTTTTTACAAGCTACTCCTGAATACCTATTAGTCGATGTACCAAACACTAAGTCGTTCAATATTGACGCATAAGGGGTGACACCAATACCTCCACCAACCATGACTGCAACTTCGAATTTATACCAATCTTGATTTCCACCACCAAACGGTCCTTCGAGAAGAATTTTAGGTTGATCCTCCGGATTATAATTGCAAGGATCGAAGTAATTTCGTAATTTCCAAGTCCAAGGACCTAGAGATTAAGAAAACTTAAGTTAATTTCATTTTAGCTTTATCAAATAAATCCGCAACTAACCTTGCGCCTTAATATGACACGATAGGTAGTTTTCATGTGGTGCTGAAGTTAAAGTGAACGAATGAAATTCGTTCGTTTTAAAAGTTGTACAGGCTAGACGGACCCATTGACCTGAGAGATATTTTAAATTTGGTGGTCGATAAAATTTTATTTTTATAACGTCTGATGGTAACAGTTCTGTTTCTATTACATCTAATGGGATATATTTCGTGCGCAAGCTAACGACCTGTAAGTTAAACGTTAAAAGAAATATTTAATTATTTAAAACGTTTAGCTTACTTTATCTAATGCGAAAATGATTCCGGGTCCGATGAAAAATAACCAAAATCGAGGCGCACCTGTCAACCTGGCTACGCCATGAATTAGTGAAACTCCGTAAAGTAAAATGTACAAGCTGTGCGTTGCCCAAAAGAAATTGTAAGCTCTTTTTCTAATAGTGGGATGTGCAAATACGAATATGATGCACATTATGACAAAAAGTAAAACTCCGGTAGATCCTGAAACAGATATGTTAAAAAATTAAATGATACAAGTAAAAAGTAAATCATAGATATTGACTGGCGTTGACACATTTTTAATTTTAGATTGGATAGGAGACGAAATTTCCTAAATCTGCTAGCATATTTTGAATCTGTAAGGGACACCTAAGCTTTGTGCACCTATTAATGTAGGATGCGCCGCAAACGCGTAAATTGCCTATGTATGACAATGCGATAGAGATAGCCTAACCATCCAGTTTGTTACTATTATAACGGTGTAATTTTTTGTAAGAATTTTAATACAGAAGTGTATGCACTAACTGTAAGACATGTATGTAGCAGGCTATACACATGTTAATCTTTTGTGTTAACATGTTAACTTTTACTTAGTTGCACCACTGCTCCCAACAAAGACAAAGATTTTTTTTTGATTTAAAGCAACAAACTCTCGAATGTTGTCTCAGAAATAAATGTCAGTGGCTGCTGTAAACGGTTGTTCATTAACAGAATGATCTAGTCTAATCTGGCGCTAGTTTTTGCTATGCTTCCTCAAGGTCCTCACAAAGTTCATTTTATCGTGCGCTTCTAAAATTATTCATATCCAAATATTTGGGTCGTTTGTCTCCAAAGGTTCGTAGTCGTTTGAAGAGCAGAACGATTTCATGGCCATGAAAGAATATTAAGTTAGCAACCTGCAAACGTACTAACTTGTAGAAGTGAATTGCAAATTTCTGCTGGAAGTTAAACTTTCTTCTACATTTCAATAAACGCCCGAAACAGAGTAGCTGATCCAAGTCCACACCTGCAGTCACAATCTTCCACTACGCTACACTGACTAGATACTGTGCCCATCAGCCGAATAGGTTACTAATATGATACTGCAACAAAACCGGGAAAATTGGTGGTATCACTCTCCAGTGATAAAAGTTTTTATTCTCCCCCACTATGCAGATACGCTAGATCCCCGCATTGGGCTTTAATTCTAATTATGTCGGTTTTACTAGCATGCAGATAGATTACCTGCTACCCATCTTCCAGTAAAATTCTCCCATTTTTTAAGTTTTACTGAGATGATGGAGTATTTAAGTCTAAGATATCCTAATAATGAAGATATGGTTCAGCTGATTATGTGACATTTATCACAGTCAAAGAAGAAGCTAGCTTTACATTAGCGTACGAAAGTTTTGAGCCAACTTTCAAACCAGTGGCAACATTTCTTAATTGATTAACTTTTCTATGACACACGGGCAATTTTATTGAATCAACACCAAAAAAAAAATGAATAATCCGTTTCTGATAGAAAATTTTGCTGTCTGTTTAAATAATACTGCGGTCAAAGAAGATTGTAGGTTATGTTCAATTCATTTAGACACTCTTA
The DNA here is from genome assembly GCA_004785975.1 of Popillia japonica. NCBI lineage: Eukaryota > Metazoa > Arthropoda > Insecta > Coleoptera > Scarabaeidae > Popillia > Popillia japonica. Next base: position 5,261 of record SMLS01047937.1, on the reverse strand, counting down.
GGCAAATTTCATAATAAAACGAGTACCTAAATATGATTTCGATATGTACCGTGCATTTTGGATGTTTTCCTAGAGAGTCGTGATACTTAAATTACATGGATATGACCCAACTTGGACAACATTAATCGAGACGGATTTCTGGCCGATTAAGATACACCCTGTATGTATTTTTCATTTCATATAAGTAACTAGTCTATTGTCTAACGCACACAGCTAAGGGTGTGTCAAATCAGTCCACTAACCGTGATACAAAATTACTAACGGCTCACTGAACGCTATCTACTAAATACATGAACTTCATTTACTAACATCAACCACCAACATAACCTACAAATTACAATTTTAATTCTAGTTTTTAAGCAATGCTATTCCTGTTTTGGCGTTATTTCTTTCTAGTGGACGGCTTGGGTCCGCATTGGGCACATTTCAAACGTGACCATTATTACCAATCAGCTGATGGGTCACTACACTAGCCAAGCATCATACTAAACAATGCAACGCAGTCAAACCGTTCACTTAACACCGACTAAATACAGGGTGTCTACTGAATAGTCTATGAAAATAAAAGAGGTTGGCATGGAAACCTAAGTTCCAAAAAATGAATACTTTCTGTCCACGCAGTAACGAGAAAATAATATTTTTCAATCTCAGTCCGGCCCTGTTGTTCGAGTGCAACACATAAATGGATGGGCAACACAGGCAGAACGTTGAGTCATTCACAGACATTCGTTGTCTTATGTGTACATTATGGCAAGTTATACGAATACTGAGTACATGCACATAATTTTAATCTACAGAGAAACAGGATAAAATCTTTTACTGCTCCCGTATTACGTACAGAAAATCCAACATCTATCAGATAATGATTTTCCTCGAGGGGTTACCTGTTGTGAATGGTTTCGTCAAACAGAAACTCGTCTTCCAAATCTTCGATACCTGATCCTGTTTACCGATGAATACTGCTTCACAAAAAAATGGTGTGCTGAATTACCATAGTATTTATCACTGGGCCGATAAAAACCCACATGATATCCATCAGAGTACATCCCAACTTAGGACATCAATAAATGTATGGGTAGAAATGTTGGGCGATCGTTTATTTGGGCCACATGATTTCCCGAAAAATTAAATGCGGTCGATCATTTAAATTGTCTGCAAAATACGTTATCCCATTACTTGGATGACATACCACTACATGTACGACGGAAAATGTAGTTCATGCACAACGGGGCACCTCCACATGTTGCCCGGCTTGTATGGCAACATTTAAACCAAGCATTTGCACATTGGATAGGCCGAGGTAGAACGATTCTGTGGCCAGCACGAAGTCCCGATTTGAATCTGCTGGACTTTTTCCTGTGCAGATACATGAAAAACTTTGTTTATTATCGTCGACCGGAAATTTTAGACGTTGAGGCTCTTCGAAACTGTGTTGTCACAGCGGCCCAGCTTATGATAAGTTTTGCCGTCACACAGAAGCGTGCATCCGGAGCCCGTGGTAGTAATTGCGGACATTACTACTCTGAGTTTTTGTCCTGTTTCTCATCAAACAGTCCTCTTCAAGACTACCTCGAATTATTTGAAAAGAAAGAACTATTAACTACGAACGCGATCTCAAATAGTAAATTATTAATTACCAGATCATTAGATAATAATATGTCGTTGTAACTTAATATTCAAAGCTTCTGTAATGAAAAAACAAAACCACCTGATTCCTACGAAAAGAAAAACAGGTCGAAATGAATAAAATCTGTAGTAAATGTGTGACCTTAGAATATTTGTGAAAAGACTACATTTGCAATTGATAGAGCAGCAAAGCTGCTTCGTAAACAAATGCATCCATAGAGTACAATAAGCATTTATTTATCATGCAACTTGATAAAAATATCTGTAAATGTCTTTCTTGTGATATTAGTTTTATACTGTTTATTTTTCCGACACTATTCATTTGACACCCTGTATATCTCTACCATCAACTACTATTGGAGCACAGCATTTATGCCAAAATAAATAACTCAACTGGTGAGACTATTAGATAGAAAGGACAGATCCTGGAGATAATCCTAAGGAAGAAACTTAAAACTGCCTAAATGAATGGATACATATGTATATGAAAATAACAAAGGTCGAAAAGAATAAGTCAACAATATTGGAGAACTCTAGCTAGCAGAAGAGATTAAATTGGACGTTGAAAAGAAACGCAAAGGGGCCATACAAGAAAAAAATATAATTGTGTTCAATGCATTGGTTTTTGTCCTACGTAAAATCCCATTCTATTCATTTAATAATTATTTTAAAAACTCACCTGTAATCGTTTCGAATAACCAAAACGCAATACCCGGTTTATAATCGGATGGAAACCGGACTTCACTAGTGAGACATCTCAGATGTTCTATTGGTTGGGTTGAAATATGATAAAAATTAACTATATGACCGACAGTATGCAGTAAGGAGAAAAATAATGCAGTACAAGCAGCAATCTTATGAAATTGAATATGAGCATCTAGAGGAATGTATTGTTGTATAGAGAATTCTTTTAATTTAGTTAGTAGATTTCTAGACATTGTTAACAGCAAAATGCTGTAGCAAAACGATAAAGACGCCGCTGAACCTCTCGTTATCGCAATACCAACTCCCATGATATGCCTCAAATCGGTGTGTTCAGCCATAAAAGAATAATCTACAAAATAACATAAATACACCCATAATCTAGTATAATATTAGTATAAATACTTACGTATAAAACGTTCTACAAATAAACCTATAGTAACCACATAAAATAAAAATAAATAGAATATATTTTGCCTATTCTCTTCTAAAAACGTCGTAAACGAGTTCCATTTTAAAATAAGGTAATTGGTTTCCGTATCAATAGGAGGCTCTATATGAAAACTAGTCATTCTACGATTAGATATTACGTTACATTTCTTTGCTAAGTACTATAACTAAATTAAATTTACCTTGCTACATTCGTTGAAGTGTCTAAGAAATTCTGTTTAGCACCTTTGCAATCTAGACCTATGGCGACGAAGTCGCCTTTGTACTCTTTCATCATTTCTTTAAAATCGTTGTACGTTAAGAAGTCTTTATGTTCTAAACCAGCATCCTATAATAAACATATACAGAAATAAAAAAATCTATCAAGCAATAAGTTCTGCTACAGGTATGTACTTACTTGAAACATCCCATCGATAAGTTCCGTCACGTGATCATCTGACAAGCTAGTCGTTCTAGCAATCTCTACTAACGACCTAAGCATTTCTGATAATTCTCCTTTATCTATCACTCCGTTTTTATCATTATCACACATGTCAAATATAATTCGCAATTTGTCTTCGGTTTTTCCCCGAGAAAATAATACTACAGTGTCTAAAAATTCCTGCAAACAAAATTTTAATTCCCGCGAACAATATTTCAGACGTTCTATGTAGTTACCTGAAAGCTAATTCTACCATCACTATCCTTATCTACAATATTAAACATCTTCTTTACGAATACTGCATCTGGCTTCATGCCTAAGGCGCTAGCAAATTCACTTTTGGTCAAGGAGGTCCGCATAACTGTGACTACTTCCCCATCGATGCTGGCATCGGAGCGTCTTCTCCTTTCACCCGGTCTTAATCCAAATGTTAAAGCATAAGCTTCCCTAAAGAAATGCTCTAATTTCTTCTGCCGACGTTCTCTAGTTTCGGCTTTTGCCAATAAAATTTCACGTACTACCTATGTATAACAATAAAAAAAGCACAGTCAAAATTACTCCGTTAAAAGATTCAAAAATGTATTACCTGATTACAAATTAAATGCTTCTTATTTGATGTTAAGAAGATCTCTAACTTCGAAATGAATTTCTTCCTAGAACTGATAGCGTCGAATTCAATGACCAAATCGTGATCTCTAGGCACCCTGACTAATACCAACGGTTTCTTCTTTCCGGTTACGTCAACAGATTCTTCGATGGTCACAGATTCTGTGTTCTTGAAATTGATTGTTCTCAATTTTTCGCCTTTGCGTCCTATAATGTGTATAGCAATTTCTGGGCCAAATTTGATCTTCACTATACGTCTATGATTGGCGTGCAGCCATTCTTGGACTATCATTGTATCAACTGGTAATTTTCCATCAGCGCTATTTCTTAGTTCTTCCTGTTTGATTTTGAGGCGTCTACGACGCCTGTTTTGCAATTTTACTACTCCATATCCAGCTCCAGCGCATAGGATTGGAACGAAACCCAAGAAGACGCAAGCGTAGATGTAAACTACTTCGTTGCCCTATAATATGAGAAAAAATAGTTTATTAAAGGGGTTCAATTTCTCTTAATGTGTTGACGTTGATGATGCGTTGATCATCTACATAATACTAATAGCTTAACTGCGATAAAGACATAAAGATAGTCAAGGGCATAGATTTAATTACGAATATAATTTTTCTGGTAGTCTGGTTATAACAAAATTAATTAATCAAAATTAAGGAAATGAAAAATGCTTTTGGCTGCACTTCTTTCATCATAATACAGACACGATATCATACAATCTTTGCCTTGTTTAATGGGAATTATCGTAACAGAAACTGCATTGTTTGGTTAGCCGTGTGGCATGTAGTTTTTGAATAAAACACCAATCAAATGGCCGACTTTATTGACCAAAGCAAAATGTGCTCTTTTTGCTGCGTTTTCCATCACTTTTTCGAGCATGGTGGCCGGCATAGCGCTGATTTCGGCAGGAATGTTTACCTTGAGCTGGTCAATGGTTTGCGGCTTCTTAGCGTTCCTACGCCTTACTTTTCAAATTACCCAATAAAAAAGAAGTCCGGAAGGGTCAAATCTGGAGATCTTGGTGGCCAGTCAATGTTGAAACCAGTAACCGTCCAGACCTTTTTAAGGCATTTGTGGGCAGACATAATGAGCCAATAGACACCGACATCGTCTTCCATCGACTGTTTCACCTTCTCTGAAGAAAAATGGCCCAACGATGGTTTCGGTGCAAACGTCAGTCCAAACAGTTACTTTTTGGTCATGCAGTGATGGTTCATGGATCTCGTGTGGATTCTCCACTCCCCAAATGCGGCAATTTTGCTTGTTAACGCCGTCAGAGAGTGTGAAATGGTTCATCAAAATTTCTTTCCAAAAATCAGGTCGGGTCTCAACAATTTGAGCGACTGTTAGGCCATATTTCAAGCGGCGTAGACGGTTTCGCGCCAATATTCTTTGCGTCAATTGCACTTGTATGTATGTATGTATGTATGTATGTATGTATGTATGTATG